>JAUTXW010001358.1:1142500-1212500 GCA_030620095.1 Kuschelorhynchus macadamiae
ATTGGTGTCTAGGGAACCAAAAATGTGAAGATCTGCGAAAAAACCTAGGAGGGTGATTTGTTCACTATTACATTACATCCTTTTATGTGGGCAGTAAAAATAACTAATCTAGGAAAAATATGCAGTGCAAATGTATTATTCAAAATATCTTTAGTTTTTTTATTTTGAGACAGTTCAATGCCTGTTGGGTTACCTTTAATATCTTTGAGATATGGAAAACCTGTACTATGCAGGGGTCGAAAATAAATATTTCAAAAGGCCATAAAGCCTTTAACCTCTTCAAACAAGCTTAATTTTCATGTTTTTAGCAGGGTAACAGATTTTTCCCTATCCCCACATACCTATAAATGATCTCCTTTTATATCATAAAATGAATGCCTCGTGTTATTTTATCCACGTATATAATCAATTTCACTTTAAAGGCGAGACAGAACGTATGGACTTTTAATACTAATTGAAGAATAAAATTAGAACACATTATTTACCCTACATATATAATATACATTATATTATATGTAGCTAGTAATAACCCATCGCCTACTCATATATGCCAAGCAAAAGCAAATAAGTGCATATGCCTCAGTAGCTTCAAAAAATAAATTAACTTTGTTTCATACCAGTAAGTAGATTTTTATAGATAAATGTCAGTGATTTTATATTTATTGTGCAGATACCATTAAAAGAAAGTAAGAGTGATTCAAAGGAGTTTCACCCAACATCGACCTTCTAAATAAATTTGACCTTACAAGATTACACAGCTGATGTTTAGATTAATATATCCGGTGTGTCCAGTAGAGTTAAGCCCATCATTAATTATTTCGAGCAGCGCTTTATAGATCTTATTACTTTATCAGTTACTTTCTTATAGCCCAGTCAATACAGATTTTATTTAAAATACTTTTAACAGTTTCGAAAATTGGCACACTTATTAGAGGTATCTAGTGATGAATTATACAAAAGTCCTGATGAATCCGAGGTGAGCTCTAACGGCAGTCACATGTCACTTTCTTCGGATTTCCGTTTTTATCTCGGAACCTGTAATCCTAATAAAAATATCGTCATGTATTAAAATAAGGATTATAAAATTTTTTACAAAACTGATTCTATGGTTTATTATGTTACAATAAGAAAAGATGGGATTTATCGAAAAACAAAAAGATTATCGAAAATTATCCTCAACATAGCGAAATAGATAAAAACGGGTTCAATGGGAGTACAACCAGACGATACTTTTTTTATTTTTTGAATTATTTTTACCCATTTTTCCTACATAAACGACGAGTCAGGACCATTGAAAAAAATCGATTTTCAAAAAAAAAAGGTATCGCACGTATATTTGGACCTTCATTTTGGTAAAAATAAAAAACAAATTAATTGAATAGTCTAACGTTGATCATTTTGTGTTTGAATCTTGACCATTTTTTTAGAAGCTTATAATTTCTGTTTTACGAGATTTATGGGTGTCATTAACCGCCAGTGACGCACATAATTTACTTTTTTTTGTTTTTTGGTTAGATCGAATATTTTTTTCCCATTTCCCTTTTTTGAAATTTTCTGGAAAACTATTTGTTTTTCACACTTCTTTCCAATATCTAAAGTTAAATAACTCGATGAAACGAAATTCTTTTTGTCTGAAAATTAAAATTTAGGCGTGTCCGGCTAAGTCAAGGTTAGCTTTAGGTTAGGTTTTTCCTACTTTTTATAATGACTAAAGTTAAACAACTGATTCAACTTGTTTATTTAAAACTTTTTTTTGTCTTTAAAAATTAAGAATTGGGCGTCTCCCGTTGAGCTGTTCGGATCGATTTGGTTACGCTAGGTTAGGTTTTCGTACTTTTTAATAGTAACTAAAGTTAAATAATTCGATAAAATGAAAATTTTTTATTTGAAACTTTTTTATCATTAAAAATTGAAAATTGTGCATTTTATGAAAAATGTTTGGTAATGGTAACTTGAAAACCTTGCAACGTAGAAAACAAAGTTATACCATTAAAAATTTAGAAGGGGACTTGTTACATACGTTTACATAATATTGTAAATACTGTTAGTTACAGGACAAAAATTTATTTTAATTTTTGTCTTATATCTGCCAAATGAAAAATCTTAAACCGGATTTTTTTTCTAAAAGTGATGCTCGGGACGTGTAGAAACTGTAGTAAAGTTTTCTTCATAAAAACCAGTTTGTCGAAATATGTCAACTAGTTTGACAGAAATCATGGACTTTTTTCACAATGCCACCATCTTGTTCCGGCATATTGTATTTTTACTAAAATATTATCAAGTCATCCCCATATTACCCTTAATTTTTGATTAAGATTTGAAGTCAATCTGATGAGTAGTTTTTAAGCTATGCCGCGAACTCACACGCAGAGAGACAGACCGACGGAATTGAAACATATTTTTTGGCGTTTAGGGCGCTAAAACGTAAGGATATTATTAAGTATGTAACAACACAAAATTTCAAGTCAAAGGATGATTTGTTGGTATTGAATTTTTAAATATTTCATTAGGCCGCCATCCATAAGGGCGGACCTTATGGATTTACACATAAATTTTACCAGTTTATCCCTATAGCACACTTTATGTTTGCCCAAATTTTTTTTTATTCGATCAGCAGTTTCTTAATAATAATATTTTTTTTTTACATTCTGTGAGGCCGCCATTTTGTGCGGTTTAGGGAACTTACATAAAAAATAAAATTAATTTTTCTTTATTGCAAACTGCAGAGAATTCAAAAACAATCTATACATGTTTTTTATTTTTTCCTAGTTCAATTATTACGAAAGTTTCACAAGGTTTTAGTTTTATATATATATATATATATATATATATATATATATATATATATATATACTGACCATGGAGTGACGTCATAATGTATGTACTGCATGAATTCATGAGCACTTTTCAAAGCGTTAGATTTCCCGTAATGTTTGACGTATGACAAAAAGAAAAAAATACGTGTCCTTTTATTTTCCACTCACTATCATAATCAATAATAATTTTTTTTATGCAGGTTCCCCAAACGTTTGGAGAATTTAACAAGCCCTTCATTGGCCTTTATTTGTTTATTCAAGCGATATAATGTAACTAAGAATATAATCAATTTCTTAAGAAAACCACAAGGGTCACAAAACTTAAAAAAATATATTTTTTACTTTCTCAGAATTAATAAATCCCGAGTTTGAAGTCAGATTTCAACTAAATTCTAAGATAATGGTCGGAGTTTAATGAGCTTCAACATGGAATTTCCGAGATCTTTATGTACTTATTGGTGATTAAGTAATTTAATGAATTTGAAAAAGATTGACACTAAAACTTGTAATATTGCTTTTTCTTGATAAATATCGTTTGTAATTCTCTGTTGATATGACTTATTTTTCCAATTTTTATGAGTTAAATCGCCTTCCAAAATTTCGTACATGAATGTACACCCTGTATATTTGCGAATTTCGAGGGTATCAATGGATGTGTATACAAAAATATAGGGGATATTAGTTTAGCAAAAATCAATATTAAAGTTTTTTTCTCAGACACTGTATATTACGTTACGCTCCCCATCATCCTACCCGTTTTGCCATATGTGTAGATGCTTTTATTTCGGTTCTGGTCGACGGCCATCATTAACCCATAAATGGTACGTTCAATGATATCGACTGACGCGAGGCTTCGTCTTACGATTCTTTACTGTACCCGCAATTAACATGAATTTATATGTTAGTCAGTGGTTTTAAACAATTTTTTTTGTTAAGGACAGAGGAAAGTATTTTTAGTTCCCTCGTAAATGGGAAGAATTGTAATCGCGAAAAAATGACCCTACGAGATTTTCTGCAGATTTTTCGTTTTGTGGTAAAACTATTCCAGCGATTGTCGTTCTGTCTGTACGCTGCGTAAGTCAAAACCAAGGATTATATGGAGTGGAAATAGTAACATTTTGGTAAAATTCCAATATGACGGCGCAAAATGGTGACTTCTTCTGAATCTTCAAAAACATTCTTACTAAGAAACTGCTTATCGAATGGACCTGATGTCAAAAATTACTTATATAATTGACTTGAAATTGCACAAAAGGCAACTGTGAAACAGGGATAAACTGGTAAATTATTATTATATAAACGAACTGGTAGACTAGATTATGCCTCATTTTCCAGGTTAATAAAAATAAATATAGATAACGCCTATAAAAATTACATTCAGCAGGTTGAAGATGATGTTCGTCTTGATCTTAACAAATTTTGGTTGTTTGCTGCTGCTAAAAGCGGACGACCAGGTATAACAACGAGAATGCGTTCGATGAGTCAACTTTCGTGCTTTTTCAGATTTTTTTGGTAGTTCTTATCTTGTTCCGTCCAATATAATAAATATAAATATTTCTAATTTTAATGAGTCTGATGTCTTTTGTGCATTGAAGCGAATAAAGCCCAAGTTGACAACGGGTCCAGACGGCGTTCAGGCGTTCATTGTCCGAGATTGTGCATGTATTTTTTCTTATATACTGTCAATAATGTTTAATAAGTGTCTAACACATTGTATATTGCCAGATATTTGGAAGGACAATTGGATTTGTCAAGGGACGCTCGATAATAATAACTAAGTTGTTTTACACTGATTTTTCTAAATTGTTTGATCGGCTAGACCAAACATTTTGCTTTTTCAGACAATTTAATGTTTTTTTACTTCGTATCTGCAGAACAGAAAGCAGTTTGTGGCTTATGATGGGGCCAGGTCGAGCGATTATTTGGCAACTTGAGGAGTTCCCCAAGGATCTATACTGGGACCATTCTTTTTTGCTCTGTTTATAAATGATATTGACGATTTGGAAATTTATTTCAATATATTCACTGATAATAATTGCATTGAGTTACAGCGAAACCTAGACATTTTGCATGAGTGGTGCACCCTAAAAAAATTATGCATAAATTCTGCACAATTGTGTAGATTTAGTGCATAAATTGTGTCTGAATGTGTACTCAGAATAACTTTGTGCAGAAAATGTACACATGATTGGTCAGACTTAGTTCTATATATTTTCTGAATAATTGTTCATATCTTCTGAACAATACTGTGTTGAATTGACGTACAATAATATAGAAGATTTTTGCATATTTTTTGAACAATTTTGTATAGCAAATATTTTAATAACATTAATATGCATTTTCTTCAAACAATATTGTGCATAATTATTGCGCAAATTGTGAACATTTTATTCCCAAAATTGTGCAACAAATTAGAATTTTTTTTTTTTAATAATATTGTATATTTTTTTAGCACCAAATGTTCATCTTTTCTAAAATATGTGTGTGTACAATTCTTGCACAAATTGTGAACATTTTAAGCACAAAATTTTGCATTATATTAGAAAATACTTTTTTCTGGATAATATTGTAAGCTAAACCACAATCAACTACAAGACTTTAGTCAAAAATTATATCAAATAAAATATAATTTTTTATAAAAAAATGGTTTTATTGATCGTAGTAATTCCAACTGGATGTAGATAAACTTCTTGGTAAATCCCTTTTGAAATCTCGATGTTACGTAACTAAAACAAAAAAAAATCGGTGTAAAACTATATGGGTTTTTTAACGAGTGAACATAGTACCGTCAAATGGGGCTACTTTGACATGTTTTTAGGACATTTTTCAATATCACGGTGTTATTTATCAACTTAGCTTTGTGAAATAAGTTGGATTATAACAAATCTAGCCTGCTGAATCGATTGATGCACTCCAAATTGCTCTAAACACTATAGAAACCAAAATAAAAAATGAAAAAGGGTATGTCAATGTTACCCTGAGTTTGGGGCTACTTTGACACACATTTTGATTTCAATATAAAATGCATTATAAAGCACCAAAGTGTCAAAGAAGCCCCGGTAATGAATGTAGAATTAAAAACCACTCCTAATTTTTTGTTTGTTTTTTTTTTGTTAAGAAAAACAGTTTTTTTACTAAAAAACGATTATTTAAGGCACTTTATTAAAATAAAACCTTTTAATTATAATATTTTATTATTAGTTTCAAACTTAAGCAAAAAACTCGAGAAAACATGATAATCTACGGTTTATATTACCTATAAAAATTAAATAAAAAACATTTCAGTCTAAAACAGCAACAAAAAAATTCTTTGGCATGTAGGAACGAAAGATTAAACATAAAAAACTAAGAAAACGTGTCTTAACCTAAAATCTTTTGGCATAAGCATAAAAAATTAAAACTTAAATCTAAGCTTTTTTAATTTTTGATCCTTTTCGGCCTCAGTTTCAGGGTTAAAGGTTCTATCCTCATCGCTGTCATCGGCAAATGGTTCTTCCGGTTCGTCATCTGAGTCTTCGCAAACTGGGCACACATAAAATGGATCAGTGCTTTCTGAATTACAAAATCCGCAAATTCACTTCTTGCATTGAACACATTCAATCCATTCGGCCCTTCCTCTGCAGTTTTTAAAAAGCATGCGGCATAATGCACATTTTGAATTTGAATCGTTCTCACCCCTTTAACTTGCTTTTGTTATATTAATAGGAGGACGCACTTTAGGTTTATTCTCGGGTTTCTTGGCTTTGACTTTGACCTTTTTCGTTCGTATTCCTGATGGCCCTGGAAGGTTGTCGGAGAAACAAGGCAACTCTTGGTCGCTGTTGTATGGAATTGTCTGGGGTGGAGATCCTGCTTCATTTTCGATTTGCTCACTGGGAATTGCTTGGTCTTTGATAGTCATCTGTTTTCCAGCTTCAAACTTCTTTCCCCTTTTTCTTTTTTTTTGGTCTTCGCTTGTTCCCCTCATTTCTTTGAAAAACTCTACCAATGATGAATCAAGAACTCGCTCAGTTTCTTCCAAGTTTTCAAGCAATCCTCCAGGAATCTTCCTTAAGACTTGATCAACATTCATTGGGTACAATCCGGTGGTTCTAAATCCTGATTTTAAATTTGTCTCTACAGTATCTGAAACTTTGTTCCACAGAAGTAAAAGTAAGGACGGGAAGTGTTCTTTGGGTAAGGTTCCAGAATATCTGCTCTCCTTTCGCCATTTTTCTAATATTTCGCGCCACTTCCTCTTGAAGGGTGCAAATACAGACACATCTAGTGGCTGCATCAAATGTGTGGCGTTGGCTGGAAAAGGGCACATGTATATATTATTTTCTAGGCTTGCTTTTATAACCTGTGGTGAAAAATGGATAGCCAGATTAACGCCAACTACAACTGCTCGTGTTTCTGGTTCCTTGGTTGCTATTATGTGGGGTAAAAGAAGTTTAAAAAACCATTGCTCAAAAAGGTTCATGTCGAACCATCCGGAAGGGCTGTTCCCATAAACAGTGCCGGGGGGTCCTCCAGTACACCAGTTTTCATATAAATTGGAGCTCTTGTACACTACCATAGGGGGCAGGAGTTCTCCAGCTGCATTACCACAGACCATTATGCTCACACAGGACCGCGAATAGTTTTGTGCTCGTTCTACTCGACGGAAGTTTCTGGGAACAATAACTTTCTTTGCCCCAGGACCATCAGCGATGTTAGTTTCGTCGTAATTGTATAAGTTTTTATTATCAACATCACCTAATGCTTCTTTTATGTTGTCAAAAAACTGAATAATGTCGTTTCTATCTACGGACGATCGCGATTTTTTAATATTTGTTGCGATTCGTGTGGAGAGGTTGTGTTTCTTAATAAAGTTTTCGACAAAATCGGGTCCGGGATAATTGTCTTTGAATTCACGCACTGTTTTCCCCTGTTTATCCAAGAATTTCTTCACCACGGCATGAATATCACACTTCGTTAATGGAAAACCCCACTTTGCCACTTGTAGAAAAGTGTTACGAATCACTTCCTGTTCACTGCTACTAAGGACACTTGGATGACCTACCGACTGGTTGTGTATAAAAAGGGACTTATTACGAAGTGTTATACGAGGAATTTTATAAACTATTGCCGCCATTTGGACAGGCATGCCTCTTTCAATAGCTTCAAGTGCATTTCTTAAGTCTTCTTTCGAATAATTGCGGTAACTCCGCGTTCCCGGAACTTTTTCGTAATGTCTCACCATTTCTAATTAGTTAGTACCTGTAACAAATGAATCTAATATTAGAATAAAATTTACAAAGAAGCAAAATCAAAAAAATAAAAATTGAAAAAAAAATGTTCGCAGTGTCAAAGTTACCCCGTGGTGTCAAAGTAGCCCCGTTTGACGGTACTTATCCGTAACACAATCTTTTGTAACTTAGTTAAGTTTTTTTATTTTAAAACATAACGGGTTACTGCAGTTGCCATATTCTAAATTACACGAGAGCCAAACCTAATTTGGGTTTTGTGAAAGGTTAAGTATCTTAAACTGATATATCTTCTTTGTTTTTATGTAAGATTTTATGAAATATTTTTATAAGCATTCAATAAGACTATACCATATAAATTAATCCTAAAAAGCAACAAGTTTATTCAGTTTATTGTCTTTAAGTTCAGAGTTATTATACCCTCTCAGAAATAGTTGTATTTATATATTATGTCAATAGGTATAAGTACATAACTGTGTATAGCTTAGTCCTATTTGCCTTCAAGAGTACAACACCGCAGATTCCCCGGGGTAGAATATTTTAAATAAAATCGCAGTACTACTCCCAAGAAAGTATTTTTTTTTTGATAAACCTGCAGTCTATAAACCAAACAACCTTTTATGTATGTTGACAGTATGATAAACTGTCGACTCTGTTGAATTATATTTCCGAATGTTGCCAAAATAGCGCCACAATTGAAAATATCCGATGTCTGCGGACCAATCAGGGCCTGTATGCGTGGGGTTAAATAAAATATAAACATAATTGTTCAGAAAAAATAAATAATTTTGTTCTGAAGATTTTAACACGTGACGCTATTGGTATTTTTACACAAGTATTATTCTTAAAATCTGAAGAGTGTTGTAGTTTAGTAATGCACAGCGAATATTAGCCTTTTTAGAATTGTTTTGTGGATAAAGTATGTACAATTTTGGTTAAAAAACGCTACACAAATGAAGGCAAGTATTTTGAATACTCCTGTATGTATTTTCTGCAAAATTGTATAACATTAATGCACAATTTTTTCTGAATACATTATTGAGAATTAATGAATAGCGGTTTTTTACCGTGTGTATTGTGAATCGTCTGGATTTAAATGTGTCTATGTAATGTTATGACATTTACAACAAAAAATACCTCAGTCAACTTTAATTATGTCATCAATGGGATTACTCTTGCCCATCCGGATGTTTTTAGAGTCTTTGGTATTGTTTTTGACAAAACACTTTCCTTTGGACCCCATATAACTAACTGATTTAGTGCCAAACTTTCAACTATTCTGCCTGTAAAAATGTTATTTTTCTCGTCAATTTTTCAGTTTAGATCTAACTGGCATATGCGTCAATAATTTGGTGTCCTTTTTATAAAGGATATATTGACTATATTGAGTCAGTTGAGAGAAAGTTTGCCAAAACATTATCGTTTAGAGCTGACAGAGCTTATCCCGTTAGAGGTTTTCCTCATGATCAATTCGCTTATCAGCTTGGACGAGAGACGCTTGGGTTTTTCTCAGCTATTCCTGCATAAACTTATATAAATATTATTTCTGAAGAATTAGTATCAAACTTAATTTTTCGTATTCCTACTCCAAACTTCTGTAGCTTTGATAAATAAATAAATCCTATATGGCAAAACAAAATGGAGGCCTAATAAAATCTTCGAATATTGGGTGGAATTTCATTTCCTATATTATTAGGAATTATAAGTGACACAATTTCTTTTTTCTAGAGTATGTAAATAAAGTAAGTAATGATAATACTTATAAAAATAAATTTAAAAAAAATTGGATTTGCCAGAACTTCCCCGGTTTGTTTAACTTATGTAAAGAGTGTCTGGTTATATTTTAAACGAGCTCTACAAGCTTAACTTGTATAGAGAAAAATGTTGTATACAAAACTTTCACGGTTTGCTCTGAACTGTCAGGATTTGTAAAAAAAAATAAACAAATGACAATTGAAAAATAAACAAAATTTGCAAGGGCTTTGGAATTTGAAACATCCTGTATAATAAAACTATAAATGAACGTTTTTATGGTGGATTTTAAAAATACCGGTTTGATACATTTATCTTTAAAGCTTATTGAGAAAATTGACAAGAACTCTCCATAAGAGGTAGTCTATTCTTTCCTAATGACTTTACTTATGCGTATGTTCTTTTTCAATCTGACACATTGCCCCTTATGGCAGGGTTTTCATCAAATTTTTCAGTTGTCTTTAAAGATAAGGTGATACCTTTATCTTTAAAGACTGGTATTTTTATAATCAGCAAGCCCATTTAATGAAGCAATATTATACAGGGTGTTTCGTTTAAAATAATATAGTTGATGCTCATTTTTTAATCTCCAATTTTTATTTGTTTATTTTTTTAGAAAATCCCGAACCTTCAGAGAAAACGATAAACACTTCTGTATACCTTCAATATTTTTTGATATCTCTAAAAGTTAAGCTTCTAGGCCTGTTTAAAATATAACCGGACACACTGTGCAGTATGTTTAAAAATTATGTTATCTTTCTTACCCTTAGTATATGGAGGGATTTATTACGGGGAAAGTTCCTGGTAAAGTCAGTTTACCGATTTTTTTGTTATTAATAGATTTTAAGTTTTTAAATGGTTTTCGTTAACGATCTTCTTGTTGTTATGTTAGAGTGGTGTATTATTTGGGGTTAGGATCCAGTAAAAAAAAACAAAAGTCTTTTTTTAAATTGTCGACGTTTCCTAACTTTATCATTTTAAATATTACACTAAAATTCCAGAAAAGAAAAACATATTTATGGGTTACAACATCAGTTAAAACTAAACAATTCAAATATTTTTAATAAAACAAAACAAGATTTACAGATAAAAATAAGGTAAGTTTTATCAAAGTGCAATCAACCTATAGGAGAGTCGCAACACAGGTTATTAATACGAAATTAATTGTTATACTTACAATTAAGTTTTACTTTTGGTGTCAAATAAATGGTTAAAACGAGGAATTTTAACTATTTAGTGTCCTGAGGATGCAGCAAAAAAGTAACGAAACGGAGACTATTTTAAAAAAATACTTTTGTTTTTTTTCTGGATCCTAACCCCAAATAATACACCACTCTAACATTAATAGATTTTTTGATGTTTGATGTGGAAGAAAGTGGCGAAAAATCTTTGGTGTCAAACAATCGCTTGAAAAACCGAGGAAAAACAAATGATCTCTATCTATTAATATACTTAATTAATATATTTTCCTTTTTTTTTATCAATTTTAAGTCCATGATCATGTATGGGACATTATTTGTAAACTTCTAAGCCATGTTTGACAATTTCGTTCATGTCTGGTGCAAGGGGAAGTTTTTGGATTCTTAAATTGACACCCAACAGATTTTCGTTTACAATCTGCTAAAGCCAGAAGTTCGTTCGAGGGGGGAGGGGACCAAAACTGTCAACTTCAATTCAAGTTTCTGAAAATTAATTAAATTGTTGCTACGTTACAACTATTCTGAAAGAATTTTTTTGACTTTTTCGTATCATAATATATTAACAATTTATATACAAAAATATTTTTTAAGTCAAAAATAGTTATATCGTAATTTACCTTAACTTTTTATAGACAAACTTAAAATACCAATCAGATCCTTTCTAAAAATTATTAATTTAAATTCATATTATAATCCGGACTTATTAAAACACTAACTAATTATTAAATATCTGGATTACGGCGATTATATTTTTTTGGTTTTTAATAAAATCCTTGAAAGTGCGTATAAAAGGTTAATTTGATGGAAAACTTATTTCGAACAAAAATATTTTAATTGCATATTTAACATTCGTACAATATTAATGCATTATTAACGTCTGGAATTTTGATTTGCTTATCTTTTTTTTGACTCAAAACAGAACTAACTGGGCGTTTTTGTTAATTTTGAAGAAAAAGTCAAATTTTATAGGTAACATACATCACGTGATACAGTTATTTATTTTTATATTTTGTATTATTGGACAAGCAAAATTTTTGTCTTATATGATGCGGACTTTACTGGTCACACTGTATAAAAAGGAGGGTTAAGAAAACTTTTTTGTTTGTTTGTTTAATTTTTAAAACATATAAAACAGTTTTTTTGTGTTAAACATTTTTTTTAACTAAAAGATTATATTTAAAACAAAAAAAAATTTAAAACATTTGTTTCAAACTCCGATATTATAGTTAATTTTTACCACCTTGATGTTGTTCACTATATAATTGTGTTTTCTTATTCGAGCCAGCATGTTCTCCAGAATAGTTCTAACAGTGCTGGAACTTTGAAACGCAAATTTTTGGGCTATTTTTAAACTTGTATGTCTTGAAAAATTTAAAAGATATTTAAGTGAGGTTTTCAACAAATGAGGGACCATTTTATGGTTTATAAGTGCTTTGATCTGGATTCCGATTTAGCGATCCTAATTTATAAATACAGGGTGGTCAACAATGCAATGCATTTTCTTCCAATTTCATGCCTTCCCCATTTTTGAAAAAACGAATTTAAAGGGTTTTTGAATAATTGTCGTAGTATCAGAAAAATTAAAATTTTACTAAAATCAACTTTTTTGGATATCAGCACCCTGTATCTGAAAAGCACTTAAAAATAGTAAAAATAATTACTAAAACTCGTTCGATGTTTTAATTGAAGGTTTGAAAAACTTCCTTTATATTTTAGAAAATACCGCGGAATTTTTTCTGGAGAGATTGTAAATTGAGGAAATGTGCTAAGGGGTCAAATTTAGAAAAAATATTTTAAACAACAGTAAAAACTATTATTGTTACATCCTGTATAATTTGGTGTCCAGCAGTTAAACAGTACATTAATGCCCTTGAGTTAACCATTTTTTGAGAGTTATTTCAAATAAGTGTTATTCAGATACAGGGTGCTGATAACCAAAAAACTTGATTTTATGTAAAATTTAAATTATTCTGATACTACGACAATTACACAAATACCATTCGAATTAGTTTTTACTTTGACCTACTTCTACTCAATAAATAGTCTAAAAAATTGCGCAGACATGAAATTTGAAAAAAAATGTACTCTATTCTTTGCCATGCTGTTTTTGTGCGTTAGGATGGCTAAATCGAAATCCAATTGAACTTACGTAATACTTAAGTATCTTCTAAAATCGTCGAGATATTTAAGCTTAAAAAATCCTAACAATGTCCATTAGGCGTCCTGTAATTAAAAGAAACAGACATTTAAGTTTTAATTTTTTTTTTACAATTTTAAACAGTTTAAAACAAAATAAGTAATGCTGATGTTTTAAGTCAAAGTGTTATAACAACCCTGATAAAAATTAAAAATAAAAAATATGTGTTTAGACGCAATTTTGCTTTTTTTAAGAATGGGCGTGACTAACAAATTTTTGATATGTGTACCATCCAAAATAATATTACATCACTACGAATATTTTAAGCCATAGCTTATATTTATATCAAAAAGCACACGGGAGTCACGGGACCCCTTTTGTTTTACAATAATTGTCAGTTGATTAAAGATTTTTTTCAAAATGTATCGTATACAGTGAGATCATAAGTCCGTCGCCCCACGGCTAACTTTTAAATCGCTCGGTTGCAGTGAAATTTGGAACGATAATATCTGAGCCAATTTAGATGCCAAGAAGACAGCTGGGCGCAGTTTCGAAATATTTTTTTTATGTTCGAGTGATACATCGTTTTAAAGGTCTTTTTGTTCTTAATTCAAACCCCAATTTTGAAAACATTTTCAATTTGGAATTCAAATTCAAAATAAAATTTAATATAAAAAAACTACAGAAAATTTTATCGACAAAACATGATTTATATATAAGTTAAGAAAAAATAAAAATATAATTTAAAAAAATACAAGAAACTATAAAACATAAAGATAAGTTATGTAAAACACTTGTGTATTAAAACTATTGGCTAAAACAGAAATACAACGTATACAATATTTGAGACAAATCATGCAGTACATAAATCATGGATTAAGTAAAAATATATAAAAAATACAAATATCAGTAAAATTAATAAAACATTTGAGAATTCAATCGGGAGAAGATATAATTTAAAAATATAATTAAAAACAGATTGTTATAAGTAGGTATATAAAATTGGGGTGGGACGAGCATTTCAAATTAGAACTAAGAGCAACAACGGCAATTATAAACAAAAAATAAGAAGTATTACAAATAGATGTCAAGAAAATTCAAATAAAAAACATTACAACACCCTATTAAAAATCCAGGGTCATCAAATGAAATAAAAAGAAATATAACAGACCCATACCAATACTACTATTACAGCATGTCACTATACAACTCTGTCAGACTGTAATAGTCCTTGTCAGAATTTTCCGAACTTGCTTTTTAAATAGTTTCAGAGTGGGTATTAATATTCCTTAATATTATTTGGAAGAGAATCTTAATATGTACACTCATAAATGATTTGTTCGCTATGCTTGACGTAGGAATAGGTAAATGGTTACATATCTGGGATTTGGGACTATAAATGTATCTCTTTTAGCATATACATTACTGACAGTTTCTAAAATGTATGAACTAGCAATGGTTAATATTTTTTGTTTATACAAAGCGGTTTACATGAATCACGGGTTTTTGCCTCTCATATGTTAGTGCTCTTTTTTGCATAAAGAATAGCATATTAATTAAATAGTTGCTAGCTACTTCCCATAAACAAATCCCATACCTAAGTCTCGATTCAATAAGGGCATAATATACTGATTTCCCAACTATACTAACTAGTTCTTGAACTGCCAACTTAACCGCAAAACAACCAGACGATATTTTCCTACTGAGCGCGTTAATATGCTCGACATCTATGACCAAACCGAGAAACCTTGAACTATGCTTTCTTGCCAAAGGAGCATTATCAATTACTAAACCTTCCGAACTACATCTAAAACACACGATGTTGGTCTTTGTCAAATTCAGTGACAAGAGATTCGAATGACACCATGCTTTAATTTTATCAATACCTGTTAATATAGTGTTATTCAATAAACTGACATCTGCAGAATGCTATAAAATCGTGGTGTCGTTTGCAAATAATGTAAACTGACCAGCAATATCCAAGTTATCAAGGTCATTTATGTAAAGAAGGAAGAGAAGCGGGCCCAAGACAGAGCTCTGTGGTAACAATGTTTCGTAATGGAATTATTATTATAGTTTTGGAATAGTTTATTGAGGTTACCAAATTCAATAACCCGTACTAAGTGAAGCACGAAAATGAGACGGTAAATATTTTATTAAAACAGTGTAACAATTAATAAAAAAACCTGATAAAACAGATATTAAAAAACTGAAATAAGCAGAAAAGATAAACATCAAAATTTTATTTTAAAAGATGTTTACAATGCCCGTCTTGCACTTCTTGGCAAATGAGCATCCTGTTAGTGAATTCTTCCCTCACATTATAGGGGGTTTCAGGGTTTATTCCTGCACACACGTCGATGATACGTTCCTGCAGTTCGTCCAGAGAATCTGGAGCCGTTTTGAAAACTTGAGATTTCGCATAGCCCCATAGAAAATGATGAAGGGGTGTAAGATCTGGCGAGCGAGCTGGCCACTCTGTCGGACCTAATGCGAAAGTGGAACTCACGTGGGTGTCGTCAATTCAAGTCGAGTGATAGTATCCTGCAGCATTCGAAGATATGTGGGGCCGTTTAAATTTCCAAAATATCCGCCCAAACATTTATATTTTTTAAAGAAACTACCCAGTTTCTTCAAAAACTTCGCGAAACACATGGGGGTTTTCATCACTCCAATATCTACAATTTTGAGTGTTGACTTTTCCATTCAGGAAAAAGGAAAAATCACTAAACCAAATATGGCGCTAACTCGACGAAAGGAAACTTTTTTTTGTATCTCTAAGTATTAAGGTTGTGGGCGTGGCCGGATGAGTTAAGGTTAGCTTTAGGTTTGGTTAGGTTAAATTTGAGATTTGCTATAATCATCTTCGGTTAATTCGTGGAAAATTCTTATTTTATAAGGATATTTATTGGATTTTAAAATGTGTCTCAGCTACTTGCTTAGTACATTGTCTCGGAATTAACGACTATTTCTGCTACGACCTGAACGTTCACGTTTTCGTTCATTTCGGCCTCACAGATCTTGGGGCATCTTTTTATCGTCCTTATTAATTAAAGTTTTGACGATACATTCTGTATTCCATTCATATTTTAGATAATAGCGAATTATTGTAATTTAGTTGGTATGAGAACCCATATATTTAGTAAATAAATATGGAGACTTAATTAATTAATTCAATATGAACTGTCAAAATACAACGATAGGGTACACATAAAATAAATAGGTCCTAACGGTACAGTCACATGTAAAAGAGAAATTGTCTTTATGAGATATAAATTTGCAAAAAGTATTTTATCAATGTATTTAAAAAAGTCAGTGTTAGACAAAAAGGTTTTAAAACTAGTCAATTAGTGAAGTGTATTTTATGTAGGCTTTATCAGTGCCTTATGGTGTACTAGAAACGGCAGACTAAGTTTTATGACAAGCTTTAAAATAAGTCGTTACAACCTATTTAAGAGTGGACCTTCGGGGTTTTAAGGAGGTTGTAACGTTGTTTTAATGATAACATTATAGCAAATTGGTTCTAACAAGTTTTTCAACACTCTTTAAGAAGATCATAAAATTTACTCCGCAATTTCCCTCTTACATTGAAAAGAACGCTCCCGTTTTTGATTATAGTGATTTTATTTAAAACTACAGAAAATACTCTTTTAGCTATAAATAATATTTTCCTGGTTATTATCGCATTCTTGATTTAAGTAATCTAATTTTCCATAATTTATGTCAAATGTGTTAAAGATTTAACAACAATGGTTGTTTACGTTATATCATTACAAATTTGGGGTAATACAAAATGTTAATAGCTAGAAATAATGCCCACTTGATCCCTTTGACTCAGGTTTAGGTAAATTAATTTAATCTTTTATCAAAACGTTAGAAATGGTGATTATCTGTTTCACTTGCTTTTCGTTTTGTATTGTGTCTATGCTAAAATCCCATTTATATCGAAATTTTATCTAGTTTATTAACCATTTATTATATTCCAAGATTAAGTGCAATTTTTATTATTTTCCGTTTGTTGCTGCAGGTTTATATCTGGCAACAAATATTTTAAACATTTTAATATCTCTTCATAATGATTTCTCTTAATGGTTAATGGTTATACCTGTATATATTTAACCTAAATTTGAGCTAACAATATTAGACGGTATTTTATCTGGCAGGAAATAGATCATATTATTTTTACGATTGTTAGAATTAAACTAATTACTTTCACATTTTTGCTAGATAATAAATGAATGTTTGTTGTGAATATCATTGACATGTATAACAATTCATTATTAGACGTGATTCATTGTATTGTCGGTTTTTACTACTGTTTTTACGACTTGCGTTTGTACAGAACGTTTTGTATACTATCCGTCAAACTCAAAAGTGTGTGTATATATATATATATATATATATATATATATATATATATATATTTATATATATATATATATATATATATGTTTTTTTTTAGTCCTTCACGGATGGTAAAATACGATGTGTTTTCATTCCGGTTGTACATCCGTTCACTACTGTCGTTCTGAAAAGAACAGTTTTGCTGACATTTCGGCAAAACCACATTTGGCAAATCACATTTGGCATTTTTAAAGCTTTACTTTTCGCGTCCGAATAGAGACTAAAGTATTAGCGCGGAAGGGCCCAATGGCCCAGAGGTCCCACCATCCACCCGACTTCCCTCCCGGGAAGCCGCCTCTCGATGATAGGTACTAACTCCAGTTAGTCTGTTTCCTGATTGAGGTTTCTTGAGCCCTGTTTTCTCTACCCAGTGTGAGTACTATCGGATTATGATCCGATGTACCTTCCTCGAAGGTTTCTATGTCAAAGTCATGGACTATATTCTTTAGGATTGCTATATCTAGCACCTGAGGACGGCCAAGGTTTCTTGGTAGAAACGTTGGTCTATCTGGTCTATTAGCGGCGGGTTTTTTGCTTGTTTTTGTGTTGGTTGTGTGCGAGCTATTTTTAGGGCACTTCATGCATCCTCGGTAGGATGCAGGGTGCCCTGTTTCTCCGCACAGTACGCACTTCGCGTTTCTGGCCTCTTTGTCGATAGGCTGAGGACATGCCGCTGATTTGTGCCCCCCCGGCACATTTGACACATCGCTCCTGGAAGGTGCACTTCCACTGAGTGTGCCCGTATCGCTGGCAGCTATAGCATTGTTGCGGCTCTTTGCTCTTTTTCTTGAGCTTCACTTTGACCAAGAGGTCGTGGAGTCTGTTAATCTCGTATATGCGTTTGTTTTGGGTTTTTACCATGTGTAGTGATATTGCCCTTTTTGTTTTTCTACTCATCATCGGATAGATTTCCGCGTCCGAGATCCCCTGCATTTTTAACTCTTCGTTAATTATTTCTGGAGGGACGTTAAGAGGTAGTCCTCTCATGACTACATGCTCCCGTTTTTCTTCAGGGAGGGAGTACGTGTAGTACCCCTTTTTCTCTTCATCTAAATGCTTTGTTAGCATCCTATAATCCTCTGCCGTCTTTTGTGGTGTTAAGTACCATAGGTGGCACTTTTTTGGCCTTCTCGGCATAGGTTGGGGGGGCCGTGTCCATGTCCTCAGTTGTAGCCTCAGTAGCCTCCGTAGCCCCCTGAGGAGTCTCGGTTTCAGCGTCTAAATCACTTTCTGGTAATTTTAGCGCCCTTTTCCTCTTTTTTATCGCACTAGGGGGGGGGAAGCTTGTTCCTCCGCCCTTTTCTCTTGAGCGTTTTTCAGGGCTGTTAGTTCAGCCCTGAGCAGCTCTAGCTGTTCCGCTAGGAGCTTGTTTTGTTTTTTGAGCCTTTTGAGCTCGGTCTTTGACTCCTAAAGTATTAGCGACTGCGAAGCTTCCTTTTATACTCCCACTCGCGGCCGAAGGTTATATCTGAGCGGCCGTTCGTCATTATTTAAGTTTTTCCGGATGTTGCTTGCTGTTGTTGTTGCGCTAATTCCGCTTGAATTTTTTGTAATTTTAGTTTGTCTATTATTTTCTTCCATACTATTGGTAGTTTTAATGATTCATCATTTATTTAAATCAGCTTGTTCTATTCCTATGGCTTCTCGGATTATTCGGGTCTTATAATGCTCTATATTGGCAGTCTCCCTACACCCATCGAAATTTATTTTGTGGCCGGTTTCCTGATGATGTAGGAATAGGGCCGATGTTGTATGTTTGTTTCTTATGCTAAGTTTATCCTCTTCTGCTCTTGTTGATATTCGCCTGTTAGTTTGTCCCACGTCGTCGATGGGAATACTAGGATACAACGACTTGACATCTAGGCTTGCTATGATGTTGCCTTTTTCAAGAACGATATCTCGTTTAATTCGAGTGAAATACTCCGAGTTTTTGACAAATGATTCAGCTTTTTCGACAGCTGGTTGCATAATTTTAGCAAGATATTTTTCCAGTTTTTGTAGCAGCGAATTAGTATTTTTGGTATTTAGAGTTTAGGGTATCTGGGTAAATACAAGTAACTCAGAATCAACTTACAAGATTTGACCCGGACAATTAGACACACTCACAAATAGACAGGGAAGTGAAGTTAAATAAAATCTTGTAAAAAGCGGTTGGCTTTTTAAAATAAACTGATGTATTTTAGGGCAAGTTCTATACTTAATTAATTAACTTAACATTTTGCATGCATATACAGTTTGCGTGACAGTATAACACACACATATATATAAAATTACAAGATGGTGGCCCCAATATGGCGGACAAGTGTTGTTATTCTAGTTCGATTTGACTGAAAATCAGTATTTGGGGTTTTGAAGATTACAAATTATAAATATTTAGTCATTTTAAAAACAATTTAAAAATGGCGGCGCCAGCATGGTGGAGGAATTTTATTGTTTGTGCAGGTCCGATTTCCCAGTCGGTATACAACTTCCAGATATATAAGAAAGCTCCTAGAGCAGTAATATAATTTGGGATTAAGTACCGTAAATTAGTGAGGTTGTTGAAACAGGTCCGGATCTCGTATTGAAATAAGTATGTTGTGTTTGAAACAAAGCCATAATATAATATTACTAGTATATAAATAGTTTTATTTATTACTTTACTCATTACTAACTATTGAAATCACTATCGTTAATATTATCATCTATGTTAATAATTATCTGTTATATTTTTATTAGAAATATGAGTATAACACTGTTCTATGTACATGAGAAACACAATTTGCCCAAATACGTACAGGAATTTTGAATACCTCACTTTTGATAAGATTGAATACACTGCCATTTAAAGTATGTGAAGTATTATTTCGACGAATTCCAGATTTAAGTTAGTGCCATATATGCTAGATTGGATTAAATATGCAATGATATGGGGGAAGTAGCTATACTGAATGCCCTAGACGTTTTCCTCATGATAATCAACAAAAGAGTTTAATATTTTTTGATCACAAAGAAAGGGCATTTGGGTACCAAATTTTTAGATCCTCCATGCAAAATAGTAATTCTCTTGCCTAGGTTTGATGGTGCCTTCCTTTTACATTTATTGCTGGAATCAACTCAACTTTTTGAAGGAGTATCGTGTGTGTCATAAGTCTCATTCAAATAAATAATTGACCTATTTTGATTTCGGTACTGTTTATGGTAAAGATATCCAGACGCCATTCCTGAAGTGTCTTGGATTCCATTATATAAAACGCTTAACACATTTCCACATAGTATTTCAAGTTTCTGTATAGTAGAATTATTTTGGATATACAGTGACGTAACGAGAGCACAAAAAGAACGTATTTCTTAGCTGTTAATGGTTAATATTCCAAGTTATTTAAGGAATGCACACACTAAAGCGGTCTCGCCAGCAATCACGGTGGCGATCCTATGCTGTCATTTGGCCGCCACGGTGGCAGTGATCGCGTTCAAGATCGTGTTGGTGTGTAGCTGCCATTAAGAAGGATAAATGCTAACTTTAATAACATTACAGTTCACCAAACTATGCAGACATTGAACAAAAACTATAAATAGTTATATAATTCAATAAAAAACGTACATTATTCTAGAATTGTATATTAAGTTATTTCATAATAAAGCCATAACTTTTCTAGGCTAAAAAAGTTGGTGAAAATGCCTTTTTAATGAGATTTTAAGACGCAAAGAGCCTATTATTCCAGCCGGTTGCACAATACTTAATTGCTGTTTAGAATATTTAACCGAGTTTTCGGATTTGACAAGCTGCTTATAGAAATCTAGGAACTCGCTGTGAAATTTGACATTCCGTTAAACATTCTAAACTTTAATTGAGCTTTCTGCAACCGGCCGAAAATATCCTTTTTTTTTGCTAGAGAAACAAGAAAAGGCTGCATGAATTTCTTGGACATTGAAAATGAGTTCTAAAAAAGAGCTTTCCCAACGAAAGTAAGTTCAATATGGATATTGAAATTAATTGACTAAAATCGGACAAAAGATTCAAAGAGTATCATCAATCAATTTTAGAAAGAAATACTATAATAATAGAAAACTTAATTTGGAGCAAAATTATTAAAACTAGTAACTACAAAAATATTTTTAAATAAAATATTAAACGATATAAATCAAAGATCGTCAATGTCAGAAAATAGATCGTCGCTGTCATCTTCGTCATCCGAATTGGTCACTATGATGGGGTTTATATCTGAAGTATCGCATACTCTGACTACTTCCCAAGTTTTTAGATTCTAGAATCTCTTGCTGGATGTACCGAATGTAGTTCTGCCAATGATCAGCGCTTACTTCTCCAAGAACCTTTTCCCATGTTGCCAAAACTTCAGAGGATATTCCTTGTAAGGTAAAAATATATTTGTCATATTTTCTTTTGCGTTCTGACCAAACCATTTCGATGTGGTTATATTGACAATGGTATAGTGGGAGGCGAGAACCAAATTTCCAAAAGATTTTACATATTCGTCAAGAAAATATTTTTTTCTGTACTTCGATTTTTTCTGCTAAATCCCAGATTTGGTCATTCATGGCCTTTGGAAGAGCGAAATTTTTTTTGTTTGGAAAGCCATAAAATTAATCTTTTTTTGGTCCAGGATTTTCGGGGTATGTTTTCTACTAGTCCAGAGTGGTAGCTTGCGTTGTCCATGATAATTAATGATTTGGGCGGCAAATTAGGAACAAGTTGATATTTAAACTATTTTTCGAAATTTTGACGGTTCATGCTATCGTGTTAGTCCCCACTTTTTGTCCCGCTTTTAAAAACTAAACTAGCTCTCTTGATAAACCCGTTCTCATTGCCGACGTTGACGACGATGTATCTATAATCTAAAAAAATCAACAGTTTTAACACTGGAGCAAAAGAAAAAATCGGTTTTTTATATATAATTTAGATGTCTAGTGTATTTACGAACATGGATTCATTCCATTACACGAATTCAAATTTTTTAAGAGTGCAATGACGGACGAAATTTGTCATTTATACAGATTCGACGAAAATCGGTATTTGGACGTATTAAGGAATTTGTAGTCATTTAAAAATTCAAAATGCATGGCGGCAAATTTTGACATTTTTGCAGATTCGACCGAAAATCGGTGTCTCTGGGTTTTTAAGAGAGCAAGTCTTGATTTTTCTGTCAACATTTTGAAATTCGAAATGGCGGTGCTGGTATAGCTGACAAATTTTGAATTTGTGGAAATTCTGTATTTGGGATTATTTAAGAGGGCAAAATATCAATTTTTAGTATTTTGAGGACTAAAAGTGTAGAATAAATAATATTTTATTGATTCCTTATCTGTTCTCTCTATTACGTGTTATACCCCTTCAGGGAGGGTATAAGTGCGGTTTTAATTTTTACAACACAATACCTACCTTTGAATATCGATTTCCTTTTGTGTCGAATTATTTCCATGGTATGAAGGCAGTTAATTATATCTATAAATAATTCCCGAGCGCTTTTGATTTGATGCCAAAATATCGGTCTCCTCCGAATGAGATAAAATCATTTGGCGTAAAATAAATATAGTTTCAGTCCGCAATGCTTTTTGCTACGGCGGTTACAGATTTAAAAAATCGGTACTAGTGCCATGTGCTATTGTTAGAACCCAACACCGACAGGGGGTAATCGGTTAATTTTGTAGTCAGCTTAAAGTAATAAATCTGCTTTTATATTGTCCCACAGGTGGTCGTTCGTCTGGCTAACTACATCAGATTTCATCTAAGCGACATTTGGTTGTTTGTTCATTATGAAAATAACAAACTAAAATTAAGTTAATATTTCCGAAAAATATATAGTACATGAGAGAAAGCAAAATTTTTATCGACACGAATTCATCTAAGTTTAGGTATTTTTGTTGCTTTTATGTAACATGTTTGTTGAACAAAAAATGTCTTACTAGTGACTAATTTTCATAAAAACTTGTAGAATTTAAGAGTTTTCGACAAGGGTCTGTATAAATAGGATACAAATTATGATTTTCTTTCAGAGATACTGTCTTTATTACTACCTAGGTATCTAAAAAATGTACCACGTTTAATTTGTATGTCAAATTGGAAAAAAGGTTTTCAGCTATGGTGTTTACATACACACATACACAAGATTTTTTACTGGCTTTTCGAGGTCTTAGTGATCACTTGTGAAAAGAAATTGGTGTTAGATTTTAAACCCTCACAAAACATTCTTTATTATTTATAATTAGAGAAAAGTAAAATGAATCACAGAAATGTTCAATTTGGTAGATAAATTGCTTAGAAACCAAATCAAAGAAACTTGATCCGTATAGATGAAATATCCTGCAAAATTCAAAATAATTTTTAATAAATTTCAAGATCAGTTTATACAGTAACGAATATAACAGTGCATATATAAATAAAATAAACTTTAAGGATGGAAAAAATTAAGGTTATACAGGGTGTTTGGGGTTTGACTACAAATACTTTAACATCGGATAGTATGAACGATTTTAAACAAAATATTCTTATAAACCATCGGCAAATTCGAAAGGGTTTTCGAGATATTTAATTTGGAAGAAGGTTTCAACTCATTCCAAGACAACATGGCAACATTGCTATTTGCTTGGACATCAATGCAATGACAATCTCATCACCTGTGTTTTATCAACAAAGAAGTATAAAAAAACTGGTATGTTTGAAAATGATTCAATTATTTTATTTGATTATTTTTTTGGAATGTATAAACTAATTTTTTGATAAATTGTGTTTCGCATAATATCGGCGTGTCTAAAAAAATAGTAAAAACCTGTTATTAAAACTTTTAAGATTATTTATTTGTATAGTTTTTAACTGCGCAACCCTAATTAAGTTTATTAGTTTTCAAAAATTAATAAAGAATATGAACTTACCAAGCATATTAACTTATAGCACTAGATAGGTAATTCATACCCTAAAAAAAAGTATTTTAAAAACTTATAGTAAATGCTGATAATGGCTACCGCCACTATTTAAACATGCAAGAATACGGCGAAGCCAATTTTCTTGAACAGATTCAAGCATGTTAGGTCTTTGTCTAATTTGTTCCGCTGCAGCAAAAATAAGGTTTCTAAGGTCATCTTCATTTTCAATTTCAACCTTATTTTACACTAATGTTGTCATGTGGCCCCAAAAATAAAAATCAAGGGGTTTATGTCTGGTGACATCGGAGGCTATTTTCTAGGTTCTGGGGCACTTCGACCTATCCACATATTATTATCAAAACGTATTATCCAGATGTTGTAACACATTCCTCTAAATGTGGGCAGGAACTTCATCATGAAGAAACCAGGCACTGGATCGCTGAGCTAGAGGAATATCTTCTAAAAGAGTGGGCAAGTCATTAGTTAAAAATTGGAGGTATGCCTCTCTTGTTAAACGCCTTGGTAGCTCAAAAGGTCCCATTAACCGATTGTGAATTACTCCAGCCCAAATATTTACTGAAAACCGGTATTGAAATCGGTCTTGTTGAATCGTGTATGGATTTTCTTGAGCCCAGGTATGAGTGTTATAATAATTTAAAATTCCATCTCTTGTAAAACAACATTCATCGTTTGTCAGTATGTTCAAAGTAAAATTTTTGTGTTCTTGGTTTTTTCGGAGAAACCACCGGCAAAATTCTCTTCTTCGGGGTAAGTCCTCTAAAGTCAAAGCTTGTACTCGCTGCACATGATAAGGGTACAGAAGGTTTTCACGAAGGGTGGGATGAATGGTACAATTAGAAAATCTAACTTGTCGCGAGATTTTCCGAGTGCTCAAACCAGGGTTTGCCTCCACTAGGGCTAAAATATGTTCCTCGTTTTCGGGTGATATTTGCCTTTCAGGCCACCGATTAGTTTGACGTACGTATCGCGAACTCTTTGTAAAACCGCCACAAATGTTCTGTCATTAGGACACCTCCTGTTAGGATATCTTTCCCGGTATCTTTGGGATGCCAAATGAGCATTCAGTAACATGTCTGTATATTCAATATTCGTATACATTTTTAAAGAGTCTTTAAATCGCTACTGCGTATTAAAACGGTATGGAATTGTCTCATACGGCAAAAAATTAAGGTGAAAGAACCAAAAAACAAAACTACTGCAACTGATATGTTTGCGAATTGTTATGTTCGTTAAAGCCTGCTCGTTTCTCTACGGTAGGCAGTGTTGCCGTTTTCAAATAAGTATTCTATGGTAAAATAAAACATTTTATTCGTTTTTTATTTTTTAAATTTAGGTCGTTCAGATATTTTACTAAGAAAAAAATTGTAGACGTTTTGTAGAAAATCATATAATTAATTGTTTTACATAATAAAATTAATAAATTTGTTAACGATGTGCTTAAACATATTAATAAAACAAAATACAACTTTAAGGCCGTTTTTCTCAAAAATGGTAATTAATTAAGCATCTTTTAATCAAAATGGTCCATACTATCTTGTGTTTAAATATTTGTAGTCAAACCCCTCACCCCTGTAAGCATGGTTGGCAACTTCAAAGCTAAAGTATTAAAAACAGTTACAAAGAAGGTGCATTGTTAAATTTTATTCAAATTTATATTTACCATATTTTCAATGTGCAATTGACAGATTGTCAGATCCGATCGAACGCCCACGATTGTAATGACAGCCGTCGAGCGTCGACTAAAAACAGACATTTTTCAAATTTCAAACCGGTCGGTAAAGCTTGGTCGTGCTCGGTCGCGCGTGATTGATGCTATCTTGACATAATTTGCTTTATCGATTACTGCACCCTAAGCCATTATAAATTAACAATTTGTTGTTCAGCTCATTAGGTGAATTATACTGGATGCCATTTTTTAAAAACCCTGTAACCTAGGTAAAGGGCAACCTTAATAAAGCTTTTCTTTTCAAGCTGAATATAAAAATGAAATGAAGTTCTGGGGTATTCTATTTAAAACAAAAATGTAACTTTGATATGCCACAATTTTTTGTATTCTGTATATCTACACATAATTTTTAATTGAATCCTTTACCGATATGCATATATCTTATGTTATGTTAAAAAATAAATACCCATTTAGCAGCTCGATACCGGCGGGTGTGGGGTGCCTCAACTGTGTAGATTTAGTTACAAATTTTAACTAGATTTTCTCTTGTGCATTTTTTGCTGTCGTCTTTAATGCATCGAACAGATTACCTCCAGTCAAACATGTCACAAAAGCACAAGCCCGAGGTGCGCATTATCGAACACATTTGGAATGACGTGGTTGTGATATATTTGTGATTCGTGATAATGATTTATCGATTGGCAAGGTAATTAATAAAAATATTAATAATTTTCATGTAATTTTTTTTCACTATTATATTTTTGATTCTGTGTCGATTTTAATCATATTTGGATGAGGGACAATTTTAACCTAAATTTTGTTTAAAGTGTCGATTATTATAGAGCCTCAAACTGATTAAAAGGTACATTTATTAAGTAAGGTGGCATGGTAAATGTATATTTAAAATAAAAACATATGCATTTAACATAAATGTAAGAATAAACAAAATATATAAATGAAAAAATAAATTATTACACCACGTTTTTATTTTTATAATAAAAATAATAAAAAAGAAAACATTACATTTGTGCGTCTAGTTAGTACTGATTTAATAATAAATACAATATATAAATGAAATAAAAATAAATATATTTTTTTTAAATGCTCCACGTTTTTATTTTTAGTAATATTAACGTATTCCTTAATAATATTTTAAAGAAATTATGGTATTTTGAACGATTAATTTTCCTTCATCAAAATTCGAACCATATATCGGAAACTTGTTATTCATGCGCTTTCTTTATGCATTTTGTATGAATGTTCAAGGTGAAGGAACTATCAATAAACGGATCAAGACACGGGCCAGCAATCAAAATGAAATAACAATTATAGAAACTGATTATTGAATTCATAATACAGGAATATATTAAATCATGTTTTTTTTATTAAACTCCTACTAGAGTAATTCGTTAGGTTTTATATGGTGTTATAGTAATTTTTAAATTTCCAAAATCGTAGTTTTTGTAAGACCTTTAGTGGATGAATTTTCCTTCCATGGCCTGTGGGGTTACCTGTGAACAACTCAGAATTGGTTAGTTAAGATATTTGGGTTAATTTTTTCTACATATACATTCTCGTGCAATTGCACCGTATAATGGTGAGAATACCGAACTGAAAAGTCGGTTTTTTCGGAAGTTTGAGAGTTTTTAATGGTTCCCCTGTAGCTTTGGCTCTAATATTTGAATTAGACAAAAAGTCATTTAATTTAGTTAAATTTGTTGCCTCTAGGGTACCACTTACAAATTTGTTCTTTGATTTAATGTTATGTACTCAGTGCCGCATTCGGCAGACACTAGAGATTGCTGACTAAATTACTTGTAGCTTGAAGAGCTTTGTAAGTTTTTATTGAGTTCCAAAGAACTGTCATTAAAAATTTGACGCCGAGGACAGCGACGTCGGCTGATGAGTAAATTAGGCAAATTCATAGGGTTAATTTCATCATGTAAAGACTCCAATTCGGCCCTACATGAAATGTCAA
The DNA here is from genome assembly GCA_030620095.1 of Kuschelorhynchus macadamiae. Taxonomy (NCBI): domain Eukaryota; kingdom Metazoa; phylum Arthropoda; class Insecta; order Coleoptera; family Curculionidae; genus Kuschelorhynchus; species Kuschelorhynchus macadamiae. Next base: position 1,170,563 of record JAUTXW010001358.1, read on the forward strand.
CATGATTTTTTATTTTTTTTTGGGAGTAGCCATTGGCTATTTCTATTAAGCTATTAGTTTCTGTTTTTATGTTCTCACCTTCATAAGGTAGGTTTCTAATACTCCTTAGTTCGTTCTTATTGCTAAAGATACTAAGATTAACTACATCATGTTCGTTTTTCAAGTTATTCATAGTCAAGGGAATACTTTTTAAAAGGGTATTATTTATTAGGGCTAACCCCGAAGGATTAGTCTAGGTTCCACCACCATTTACCCGGCTGCTCTCTGGAAAGTGGGCACCCGCCTCAAAGAAAATTGGAAGTCGCATGTACACTGTGTCCCAGATTGCTTGTAATCACAGGGTTTCTCGGAAACCAGCAGAGATATAACTTTGCGGTTTTCGCGACCCTGTGTCACTTTTTCGAGAAACTTTGAATGCCGCAAACAGAAGTGTGCCACATCGTTTCGTTCCCGAGATACAGGGTGAAATAGAGATTTTGCGCTTTTGGGGGTGGTATCATATTTCGGACACCCTATCAGATAGAGAAAAGGTAAAAACTGCTATGGATAGATATTTTTTATTTTATCCAGTGTTGCAGTCGCACAAATTTTTAGACAATCCGTTTTTGAGATATAGCCCAAACTTAGTATTTTTTAAATGGGACACCCTGTATTTTTTTATTCCAAAAAATTCGCGCGAAAAAGCGACGCTAAACCCAAACCTTCCTTGCTGCTGACGTTCTCTTGTTAAAAATTGGTTTTCCGTATACCAGTGCCTATTATTATGCCTGTTAAAAATACCACTACAACTTATATAGGCTTCGTCGGACCATATAACCTTGCTACCGAAGTCAGGGTCATTTTGGGTTTTTTGAAGATACCAGTTACAAAAATTTAGACGCCTCCAGGATGCAATTGTTGTACTACATTTACTTTATAAGGCTTATATTTATGTTTTCTTAATATCCTTTGCGTTTGTGATTTTGACACCCCCACTGTTTCCTGAATATGCCTACATGAATTCGCGTGATTGGCCTGAATACTTGCTAATACAACAATCTCATTGTTCTCGTGATTTCGTTTATTATATGTTTTAGCCCTGTGCTTTGAAAATGATCCATCATTAATTAAATTTAATTTAATTCGGCGAAAAATTGACTTGTGTGGCTGGAAGCTTTTGGAAATAGTCCATAACTCAAAGTGGAATTGAAAAAAAATTTTGAAAGGAGGTTCATAATAATTTAAGCGCTTGGTGCTTACCTGTTAAAATATAAATCAGATGCTTGATCACTGTTTTCATGACATTCAATAAAACAAACCATCATATCATACTTATGACTATTTTCAAAATTATTCATTTCTTCTTAATATCTATTAATTTACCTGTTAGAATTATTGGTAACTCGTATGATAAGAGGATAAACACGGCAATATTTGATATATTTAAGAAACAAATAGTTTTCATTTTTGTTTCCATGCCATATTTCCATGGCCAACTTACGTTTTTCTTTTAATATTGCGTTTATAAGGCTTAGTTTACATCAAAAGTACATAGTGTGATACATCATTTTAAAGAGAAAAAAAAGGCAAATTTTTTGGAACCAAAAAATACAGGGTGTCCCGTTTAAAAAATACTAAGTTTGAGCTATATCTCAAAAACGGTTTGTCTAAAAAAAATTTCGACTACAGCACTGGTCTCTACGTAAAAATATCTATCCATAGCAGTTTTTACCCTTTCTTTATCTGACAGGGTGTCCGAAATATGATACCACCCCCAAAAGCGCAAAATTTCTATTTCACTCTGTATCTCGGGAACGAAACAATCTGGCACAATTCTGTTTACGGCATTCAAAGTTTCTCGAAAAATTGACACAGAGTCGCGAAAACCGCAAAGTTCTATCTCTGCTGGTTACCGAGAAACCCTGTGATTACAAGCAATCTGGGACACAGTGTACACTAAGGGGGGGAGAACAGTTGCTGGGCGTGAATTTAGCCATATTTATTGGAAAACAGAGCCTGAAGGTGGTCTCTGCCCAAATATGCTATTTAATAATTATTTTTATTTTTACCAAATTTCACAACTGGGAAACAAGTTCTGAGAGTAGCGACGGGAAGGTATTATGGGGGAGAGTCAGTCAGTTTGTTTAAATGATAGTTTGCTAAAATACAAGTCTAATTTATATTTCTTAAAATTAACTAAATGTTAACTTATAATTCTTTGATAACATTTTGAAGAAATTATGGTATTTTGAACGATTATTTTTCCTCCATCAAAATTCGAAACATATATCGTAAACTTGTTATTCATGCGCTTTCTTTATGCATTTTGTAGTAATTTTCAAGGTAAAGGAACTATCAATAAACGGATCAAGACACGGGCCAGCAATCAAAATGAATTAACAATTATAGAAACTGATTATTGAATTAATAATACAGGAATATATTAAATAATGTTTTTTTTTATTAAACTCCTACTAGAGTAATTCGTTAGTTTTTATATGGTTTTATAGTAATTTTTAACAACAAGGAGATCTTTCAACGGTGTTTTTTTTATTACTCGTTTTCCCTACAAATAATTTGACATAACAAATGATTGATTTTTAAATAGATTTATTTGTTTTAATTAGATGTTGATGCCTGATATAAGATAAATAAAATAAATTTCCTTTACCTCTATGGTTTGTTGGTTAAAATTATGGCTCGTAGTTTTTAGAAGCCCTTTAGCGCTAAGTTTCCTTTACCTGCCACTTCCTCGTTATGATTTTTCCTTTTATATTTAGTTACACATGTACTTGTCTATTCAAACATTTTTATTGGGCGCCATTTTGTTCCATCATATTGAATTCCTACCAATATTTTACCAGTGTATTTCTACCTGTGCCACATTTGATTTTTGGGCTTAATTCAAAATAAGTTCAAGTATAGTTTTTATATTTGTTACGTCATGTTGAGTTCGTACCAGTTTATCCCATTGTCACATTTAATTTTTCTATAAAATTTAAAATCAATCTAATAAGATTTTCTACGTTGATCTTTTAAAAATTTTATTTGGCCGCCATTTGTTTTGCTATCTTGGATAATACCATAATGTTACCAATTTATTCCTGTAGAAAACTTGATTTTCTTGCAAAATTAGAGGTAAATTGGATAACTAGTTTTTTTAGTAATAATTTTTTCAACGTTTTACTAGGCCGCCATCTAGTTCCGGCATATTGGATTTTGACCAGAATATTACAATGTCATCCCCGTATGACCCTTAGTTTTTGACTAAAATTTGAATTCAATCCGGTAAGTAGTTTTTAAGCTATGCTGCGAACGGACAGACAATCAGACAGACCGACAGACGAACCGACGGAATTGATAAAACATATTTTTGGCATCTGGGGACGCTAAAACGAGCATTTATGTAAAACCTAAGAGGATGATTTTTCACGATTACAAAACATTTTATTTTGCCGCCATTTTGTTCCGCCATCTTGAATTTGTACCACAGTTTTACTAGTTAGTCTCTATGCCACAATTAGTTGTGGCACACAATTCGAAATGAATCCATTAAGTAGCTTTTTCGGGATAAATTTTTAAAGATTTTATTAAACTTTTAATAATCATTTTTTTATTATTTTTATGGCACAAAAATTTTCACTTACCGGATATTTATTTAATGATCAATAAAGTATACTGAATTTCGAATTCATCAAGGCGTTGGAGACCCTAAGAGTTGGAACAAGCTGGGGAGAATAATAGTAGAGGCCGACAGCAACAGTGGAGAAGGGCTGGGTTAAGATCTAAATATTTTGCGCCACGTAATTAATTATTACTCTACTTTATCAAATAAGTTAATGAAGTACTAGGCCGATAATAATTACGAATTATCGCCCAGTGTTGCACAACTCTAGCGATTCCAAGCAACGAAAAACCAAAATATTATCTTATACCAATGAGCTTACCTTCACAGAATACCAAATAATTAATTAAGATATGAGGGTCTCACTTGTAGGTAGGTAGCAGCAGTAAAACGCAAAACTTTGTTTGAAATCATATACTAATATCAAATAAGTTGTTCTTTTTGTTTTTTTTTTTTCAAAAGTTATTTCAAGTACAATTATAGTATATGTAGGTATGGTCCAAACGCGGGCCAACAGCGATACAGCTATAATATGTACTAAGCTTCTAATCTTAATTATTAAAATTACCTGCAGCTTAAGAGAAATCGATATTGTACACAAGAAAATGAATAATAAAAAAAATATAAATATGACAATGGTCAACAGTATGCAGGAATATATAGAAATATAGTACCACTTTCGATATTATGACGCCATAAATCGTGAGTGTAAAATCAAATACAAGTCAGTGGAATACATCAAAAATTATAAATAGAATCAAAACAAGTTATTAAAGGCCACTCGATAAGCCAGTCAGCTCAATAATAAGGTAAAGAGTTTAGTTTAAAATTAGTAAATAGATTTTGATTTTTAGTGAGAAAAATTAATTTAAATTTGAATTTGTAAATATGAAGAACAAATTAATAAATTGGCTAATTGACTGTATCGAGGAATTTAGCTTGCAAAAGATATAATAGTTGAAATTTTAATTATTTGCTACGGTTACTTATCTGGACGTCCTCCAATAGCTGTGGCCGTTAGCTGTTCAGACCTTCAGGCGAAGAAATGTCACCTGGACTCAGGCGTATACAGGTGGGAGCAGCACCAGCTCCGATGCTGAACGTGAGTCTCTTGCCTGGTCAGGCAAGTTGGCAATCCCAATAACTGATCCAAAGAAAAATCCAAATTACAGGACTTGATCGTCGTCGTGACGGAAATCCCTTGGAATAATATCCAAACCAAAAAAAAAAAAACCCTCCTTCTGAGGGTTTTCTAACCAAAATGGAGTCTGGGTCTAGCAGTTGCCTAATGCTAAAAACGGAATCAACGAGTGGTTGTCGATGGTCTGGACAAGTGCAGTAGGCTTCTTACGAAGTCTTGACTCGGAATCTGCTATTCCAGGTGCCCATATGGCAAGTCAGCAGGAGGATATCCTCTAAAGATGGTGGAACGAGGATTTTAGAGTGTGGCGGCCATTTTCACAATTCTCCCTCGTGGGTGCGAACTTCCTCTGTCCAAAAAAAAACCCCAAAGTGCCCGAATAACAACTTTAGAACTTTCAAATCCAAACAGGAACTATTTCGCAAAAGATGCTCATCAATAAATCTCGTAAACACGATCAAGCCAGGCTCTACTTGAAAATTATGATGAAGGCATCAGAAAATGGACCGCGCACCACACTGCTGACTTGAGACTCACCAAGCAGGAACAAATTTTTGGAGCAACAGGTCCAAAATGTCTCGCCATGTTGCCACGATTCCACTCATAAAATCCTAGTTAAGACTTCAATTCTTTATCAATAAGCAACCAGTCATACTTAACACCAAAGGCACAGCAAATATCCGTCAATTAAATATCCAAAGGTCAAATCCGAGAAATAGAAACAATATATAAAATTCATTGTTTCAGAGCCACAGTCAGGTAAAATGTCACATCCGATATAAAAACTCTGCAGTCACGGGATCGGAAACTTATTCATGATCCGGCAACTACGGTCACAGATTGCTGTCGTAACCACAGGAACCGGTCGATAAAACTAGAAATGACTAGAAATACGTCGGCATCACGGAGGGCAATATTACCGGAAAACTTATCATAAAAAATCACTCACAAAACTATACTTGGGCATTCCAAAAGAACCCCAAATTACACCATTGTAAGCCCTCGAAAATAATAACAAAATCTAGACCTGCCATAATGCATCCGACTCATCTGAATAATTCTTTCCCAAAATTGACAATGTAGCGCCCTCTTTTGTAGGAACCTACGATACGACCAAATGCGCCTGATAGAATACTGCGATGTGTGCAGGAGACCGAGGAAACTGCCCCGACCGTCCACTTCCACCGCGGTACCTTTCCAAAATTAACGACAGAAAAATCGATAATCGAACCGTAAGCCAGGCTATTGATAAACGAGACCTGGAGATGTCGTGACACATCGATCAGTTGCGCGGACCTATACAGTGTAATTCTAATATACTTGTTTTATTTCAGTTCGCACTAACTGAATCCAAAATTCTGTTCTCTAAAAATCGAAACGGCAGAATCGCACAAGAATAATCATTAACATATTAAATCCATAGTGCATTAAAAGAAGTTTTCGTAGTTTTAAAAGACAAACGTGATAGGAAAGCAAAATTGTAAATTCAAAAATGATTAATATTTAGTAGTATTATTATCTAAAAATTTGTTTATTATATAATTATTTAAATAGTTTAATATTATTATTAGCATGCTATAAGTCCGAAATTATCACGTTACATTTTGTTCCTCCGCCATTTTGTTTCGCCATACTGGATTTTTACCAGAATGTTCTTAGGTCATCCTCATATGACTTTAATTTTTGAGTCAGTCAGGTAAGTAGTTTTTAGTGATGCCGTGAACAGACAGGGAGATGAAGGGATTTGAGAAAACATGTTTTCCGTCATCTAGGATCTCTCTTTTACGAGGGAAGTAAAAATGAAAGTAGCGGTGGTTCGTAGTCATTAAAGTTCTTTTGGCAGAATTTCACATTTAAAAATAGACATTTCCTAAGGATAAATGTATTGTTTATTTCCGTTAATATACTTAATGCAGGTCAAATGACTGGTCAATTAACCAAAAAGATGTTGACCGGTCAACGGTACAACACTAACTGGCAAAAGCTTTCTATCAAAACTCTCTAGTTTATGTCTCAAAGTTGTAATTTTCTGTAATATTATAAGATTTTTTTTTATATTTAGGTTATTTTTAATGATTGTAATGTTAACTGTTACTTTCTGTGAGTTCTTATTAATAAACATTTTATTTGTGCAGAGATATTAACCGATGTATCGCCTGCAAATTAATTGGTGACTTTGGAAGTGATAAATCATGGTCAGATATGTTAAACAGCGATCATAACCCTATGCGGCTCCTATACTGACTTCACACTAAATGACCTCACTAGAGATAGAGCGTTAACTTTGATTCCAAAATAGTATAGTTTTGTACTGGACAAACCGAATATTCAATGTGTCAGATGCTTGAGATAGGTGGAAGTAAACTCCCGCAACAGCACGTCCTAGCTCCAACTCTTCATGAATAAAATTAAACAGTTCTACAGCAGCGGTCTTTGAGGACTTTTCAGCCCGGAATCCGGGTTGATCTCTGCAAGGGATATTATTGTATCTGTTTAAGAAAGCTGAAAGCCAGTGATACAGTACTCTCTCAAAGATTTTCGAGAAGAGACTCGAAACAGATACTGGCCTGTAATTTTCGGTACTCGCCCGAATGCCGTTTTTGGAATATGGGAACAATTTTTGCTGCTTTTGTTAATATAAATTTAAATTAAATAAATAAATAAACAAAATAAGACTGCTTTTACAACATACGTTGCAATCGTTGTTGAAATATTACATTGCCACAAAATTAAAATGTTTGGTGAACATTCAGGAACATTTTATATATATATATATATATATATATATATATATATATATATATATATATATATATATATATATATATATATATATATATATATATATATATATATATATATATATATATATATATATATATATATATTTATATATATATACATATATACAGTGTGTATCAGCCAAATGGAATAAATTCGATAATAAATAAATGGGGGCGTGTTCGGAAAAACGCTTGGACCCGTCGATTGGTATTTTTAGTTGCTCATTTTCTCCAATAAAAACTTTTGATACAGGGTGTGTCCTGTAATAGTGGTCAATGCCAACTTTCTTATTTCAAATGCAACACCTCGGATATTATTTAATTTTTGGATTCTTTAGGAGATTCTAAACATATTTTATGTTCAATGTCCTATACCTATCTTCAACTATTTCGGCAATATTAAGTGTTTTCAAATTTATTTTTATTTTATTTATTTCGAATTTATTATTATTCATGAAAGTGGCTCTGGTTACTGAACTATTTATTTGATTACAAAAATTCGCTACAACACACTCAATACTTATTTACCATTTAGGTCTTCATATTAAGAATGTAAGCAAAAACCATTTTAGCGTTCCTTTTTATTGATATGGAACAAAAAGAGCCAGTTTTGTTTACTTTTAAGTTTTGTTTACTTTTGTGTAAAATGCCTGGCCTTTCTCTTTGCAAGACAGTAGTTGTCAGTGTCAGTGTCATAGTCTTTTGAATTTCGTTAACTGCATAATACCTAATATCAGAAAAATGGTTCATTTAGCAGAAATGCATAAAATAACAATTCTACAAATGATTGGTTATGGAGATAACACACGAACACAAGTGGAAGTTGCTCGCTTATTTCATGAAAAATTTCCAAATTTGCCGCATATATCCCAAGGGACAATTAGTAAAATAGAAAAGCAGTTTCGCGAGCTTGGACATGTGAGGCAGATAAAAAAAGCAGCTGCCAATTCAATAAATGATGATACTAAATTGGATATTATGCTTGAGTTTGAGGAAAACCCACATATTTCTAGTCGACAAGCCGCCGCAATGTTCGATATTAGCCATTCGTCGATTATTCGAACATTAAAAGAAAATAAAATGCATCCCTATAAAGTGATACCAACTCAGGAGCTCATGGAAGACGATTATGATAGGAGAACTTATTTTTGTGAACAAATGATGGCTATGTTAGATAACAATGTTATTCAATTAGAACATGTTTTGTTTTCGGATGAGTGTACCTTTACACTTCACGGTCACGTAAATCGTCAAAATTGCCGCTATTGGTCTAGGGAAAATCCTCACTGGATCAGCGAAGAACATACTCAATATCCTGAAAAGGTTAATGTTTGGGCAGGAATTGTTAGGGATCATATCATAGGCCCCTTTTTCATTGACGGCAATTTGAATGGCGATAATTATTTAGCACTGCTCCAAAATAATGTCGTGCCAACTTTGACAAATTTGTATCCGGATCCAGCAAACCCACAAGTTCCAGCGAATATGATATGGTTTCAGCAAGATGGAGCACCACCCCATTACCAAATTAATGTCCGGCAGTACCTCAACGGAATATTTCCAAATCGGTGGATAGGGAGACGAGGATCGATAGAATGGCCAGCGCGATCCCCTGATCTGACGCCATTCGACTTTTTCTTATGGGGACATATTAAAAATGTTGTATACAAAACTAAACCCCTCGACTTAGCTGACTTAAGAAGACGAATAACGCTTGCGATTAGATCGGTCACGCCTGAGATGCTAAATAACGTTAGAAGAAATTTCTATTTAAGATTAGGAATTTGCCAAGACGTTCGCGGCGAGCATATTCAACAGTTCCTAAATTAACTTTTTACTTTTGTTTATACATTATGAAGAAATAAATAAATTTATTTTTTTAATCTTAATTTTTGCAAAAAATTTGAAAACACTTGATATTGCCGAAATATTTGAAGATAGGTATAGGACATTGAACATAAAATATGTTTAGAATCTCCTAAAGAATCCAAAAATTAAATAATATCCGGGGTGTTGCATTTGAAATAAGAAAATTGGCATTGACCACTGTTACAGGACACACCCTGTATAAAAAGTTTTTATTGGAGAAAATGAGCAACTAAAAATACCAATCGACGGGTCCAAGCGTTTTTCCGAACACGCTCCCATTTATTTATTATCGAATTTATTCCATTTGGCTGATACACACTGTATATATATATATATATATATATATATTATATATATATATATTTATATATATATATACATATATATATATATATATATATGTAATGTAATATTGTAATATTGTTAGTGTTCTAAAAATTTTTTGTTTTGATTTCTTGTATTTATGTAAATTTTATTAATGGTAATATTTATTGTTTACTGTAAATTTCTGTGGTTATATCCCATTAATAAACATTTTATTAGCCATCCTAACACTGAACTCTGTGCGCCTCCTATCTTGATTTCACATTGAATTATATCACTGCAGATAGAGCGTTACTTTTAGTTCTAAGGCAGTGTAGTCTGTGCTGGACAAATTCAAAATTCATTGTGTCACATGCGTGAGATAGGTCGAAGAAAACTTCCACAACAGCATGGCCTAGCTACTTATTCAACTCTTCATCTTTGCAGCAGTGGCCGCTGTGGACATTCCAACCCTAAAATCGTGTTGATGTCTGCAAGGGATCTCGTATCTGTTTAAGAACGCTGAAAGTCGGTTATGTAGCACTCCCTCAAAGATCTTCGAGAAAGCACTCAAAACATACTGGCCTGTAATTTTCAAAACTCTCCTGAATGCTATTTGGAATATAGGGATTACGTTTGCTGTTTTTGTTGGTTAAATAAATAAATAAACAAAATAGGACGGTTTTCAGAAAATATGTTTAAGTCGCCTTAAAAATATTAAGTTCCCATAAAATTAAAATCATTCATGAATATTCAGGAAAATTTGAGAATATTTATTTTTAACTGATAAAATATTGTTTATTAATTCTACAGAAATATACGCTTTCATCGGATATTTATTTTGGTCCACTCTATATGTAATTTACCAACAAAGGAACCGAAAAAGACTTTCCTTGCGACACTTTGTGCACCAAAACAGGAAGTTAAGTCAACCAACGGTAAAAATCGTGTTTTGTGCCGGCTACTAATTTAAGTTATATGCGTGACACATACTTATTACAGATATTTAGGATGGAGCACTATTTTATTTTTTGTTTTATGAAGGGTATATATATTTTGTAGTTTGCGAAAAGTTTTAAGTTGTATCGGAGAAGCACGGTGTATAGCTATCTAATCTTTTCTTACACAGGGCCGTTTCTGTCTGGCTTTTACTAGGGGTCCCATGTCCTGATGATGATTTTTGTTTACTAAAGGCTAACAGCCGGTTACACAAAACTTAATTGCTGTTTAGAATATTTAACCGAACTTTTTTTTGCTGTTTAGAATATTTAACCGAACTTTCGGATTTGACAAGCTGCTTATAGAAATCTAGGAACTCGCTGTCAAATTTGACTAGTGATGCCGTCGAGACGAGACGAGACGATTATAGGGCTTCTCTCGTTTCGTCTCGAAGACACGAGAGAAAAATCGTCTCTTGTCTCGCTCGAGAGGGGACTTCTCTCGTTCGAGAGGACGTCTCTCTCGTTTCGTTTCGATTCTCTCGATTTTTCGACAAAATATTTACGTTAAATCACAGGCCCTGATGCTAACTGCATTTCCGGCGTTTTTGAGGTATCTATTGTGTAAAAACCGGTTTTGATATTTTGAAAGAAAACTAAATGCATGGAAATGTATTGATTTTTAGACATATTTAGTAAAACAAAATTAAATATTAGCTCACATTTGTATGTATATAAAATAAAATGTATCAAAAATATATTGTATATTATAATATGCTATATTGGAATAGACATCAGAAATTAGACCCCAGAGATATGTGGTATTTGTTTTGAAGACAAGTTGTAATATTTTTGTAGTTATTAATAGTTCAGACCTTAGACGGAATAAAGAATACTGTAAGGTTCAGACCTCTTCTGCAGCTTTGCGGGCGACCAGTAGCTTCCGTAGTGGTGGGAGAAGCAAAAAAACTATATCTTTTTTATTTATGCAATTATTGATATTTGAGAATATTAACGCATTCGGGTTAAAGATAACTTTTAAGCACATACCTACTCAATAGAACTGATTTGGAAATATGTTTTTTCTATTTAATATAGGAAGAGAGAGTTTTCAAAATTGTTGGAAATAACTAAGCATTTTACTTTTTGTAATTACGTAATAAATACCTGAATATGTATAAAAACTTTTGCAATTTTAGAAAGTTGACAGGTAATATGATAAACGTGTTTAACTGTTATAAACAGTTGTGCACTTGGTTATTTTATCTTTTTAAATATATAAAAAGGCGTTTTGTATTAGCATTAAAAAATATATTGTATGAAACACATAGAAACTTTTATTGTAAGTAATTCGAGCTATTTTTCAAGAATTATCTGCGCTCTTCGATCGTACATATTATTGAACGTGTTAGATAAATCGCATTTTCTAAATAGTTACATAAATAGCTACTTACTTCTTGTCAAGAGATATATCTACATTCCGTGCAAGTAATTTTACGTTACTCTAAATAATAATCAATAATTGTTGCCATCAGATTGTTACTAGTTCGAGGACTTACGAATCTCCGCCACTGTGTCCTTTAGTTCGCCTATGTACAAATGTATTTAATTTCTTTTATATATCAGCTTTATGGGTATAATAGTAATATTAATAAAATAATAATAATAATAATAACAACATTAACAAAAACATAATAATACAAGTGTCAGACCACACACAGAAATTCATACATGATTATTGGATTGATTTGAAATCGCGAGACGTCAACCTTATAAAAACGTATATATTCGTCTCCATCCTTGGCTATCAACAAAATAGTGTTCTCAAACTATTTTTTAAATTAGGCTAGCCCGTATACTTTTAAAATAAAATTATAAATTTGATTTTTATTCAGTACGTTTTTGCGGAAGATCCTGTATCATATTTCTATTACCGTTAAATACATTCAGTCGATTCTGTACAAAACAGTGAAAAAATCGGCTCTCTATTTTTAAAAATAATAAAGTTAAGGGGGGGCAAATTATAATCATATAACCCTGTACACCACATTATCTAAATATTTCAAAGATAGATCCGCAATCTGCTTTAAAAAGAAATCTTTGTATATTTTACAATAATTGTGTAGGACGTTTGACAATGTTCTTATAGATCTAATTGGGACATTTTTTTATTTTTTAAATAAATTTAAATTGTCCCATAACGCCAACTGTTATTCAAGGAATGTATCCTCTCAAGTGTAGAAGAACCGTTGATGATCAATTCCTATCTAAAATCATTGTCAAATGTTCATCAGAAAATGTGCTACTGATTTGGTAATTAAACCGGCCTCATATTTTCAAAAATTATAAACCAATTAGCAATGATAGTGCAAAGTTAATTTCAATCAGCCTGTATAGTGTATGATGTTATCGTTTTTTAAACAAGACAAGTATCGATATTCTCTATATTTAATTTATGGAATATGTAGTCCATTTTAAGGATTTATTTTATGCCGGTATGTCGAAAGGGCTCGAGAGAAAACGATAATTTCTCGTCGAGAGAGGCATCTCCTCTCGTCTTGTCTCGCCACGAGAGAAATTTCTTCTCTCGTCTCGACGAGACGAGACAAGACAAGAGGAGGGACGATAATTTCTCGACTCGACGGCACCACTAAATTTGACATTTCGTTAAACATTCTAAACTTTAATTGAGCTTTCTGCCGTTAATTTTTTATATCTCACCCCCGGTTCTTGTCCTTGCTGACCAGAGCCAATCTCTTATCCTTCAAGCTGTTCATACACAAAAGTGAGTACATGCGTCATTCTAGACCTCTCATCAACTAACCTATTCTTATAAGATATGGGAACTTTCCTTAAACTGACGTAACCCAGCACTCTCTCCTAAAATCGATTATTTGATTAACGAGACAGAAGGCCAGTTATATTGTCTTTCTTCGTATTCACAACCTTTATATTGAACAATTTGTGAAGTTTTTTAAGCTAACAGTGTGTTCAGCAGAATTTCAGCTTAGGGAAGTTAATTTTGTGGGACAGTGTATATTATACTCCTTTCTTCTTTTAATTTAAAACGTTAGTGGCCGAGGACTATATTAATTAGCATTCTCCTTGGATGCTTAGGCAAGTTCCAACAAGAAACTTTTTACAATATTCTCTGTATCTAATATTACTGCCTAGATTATGTTTGGTGATATAAAAGATACCATAACAAAATGCGTTTATGTTTAAACCTCGGTTTTAACTACTCAGGTCGACTGGTTTAAAATATCGTTAAGAACCTAAATTCCTTGTTGCTAAATAAATTTCGAAATAAATAGAGCACATGTATACTCCTTAATGCTAATAAACTGTGAACGTTAATAGGAATGGACGGGGATCGCAAAAACACATAGAGTCCACTTTCAGTTTTTAAATTTTTTATTATATTATTTCTTGTACTTTTTAGTTCCAAAAATACTAAAAATTTCTAATTTGCATTCATAAATACTCACAGATACTGATTTTTAATGGAATCTGCACAATTGAAAAAAAATGTGTCAGTTATATTGGCATCGTAATTTTAAACGTTTTAATGTTGACTAAAATCCCAACTCTGTCGAATCAGTTAAAAATGTCCACACTTTTACCCAGTATTGGACCCGCCGCGCCGTCTTGAATTTCTTATATACCAATTTTTTAAAATGTATTGTACGCATGCCAGTTGAAGTTCATCGATTAGGTGGAAGTAATCTATTACAAGATGTAAACGAAACAAATAAACAAACACACATAATAAGCTAATAAAAGTGTGGTAAAAAGGGAGGAAGGAGTTGAGGGGATGCCTTCGTTCGCCAACATTACAAACACATGCAACATACAGTCGAAAGTCTTGATGACAACGATTTTAGAATATGCCTCTGGTCATTTTGTGAGGGTATAACGAATATCGATACAAGCATTCGTTTTAAATTCATTTCTAACTTGTTGCTTTTTTGTTGTATTTTCTTATTATAATTTTTTAAAATTATTTAATCGGCATTTCAGACAAATTTAAATTGAAAAAGGTAATTCATCTTCACTGGGGCTCGAACCCAGGACCTCTCGCGATCTAGGCAAACCCTCTGACCACTGAGCCACGAAGCATGAGCTGAACACCCAACTACGACAATTTAACTTATTCAATTTTATGTTAGTAGGTTTTACGGTTTTGCAGCCTTCGGCAGGTGCAAGCTGAGGAGGGTTTTAAAGGGGAAAGGAACTAATTCAGGATTATTAGACATTAATATCTATGTATCTATCATCCGAATTTATCGTCGATGATGCATTTGGATGATAGATACATAGATATTCATAGAATGAAAGCTGTGGTCAATTAAGAAAATCATGGTTCTTGGGACCGTGTCGAAATGGAATCATTGTCCGACGTTTCACCTTCGATTGCACGAGGCAACTTCAGGGATCTTTACTTTAGGAGACAATTGACAATTCGCTTTTAGATCTAATTGAAGCATGTCTTACACCAACGTATTTTGTCTTTCAAGGAACTTTCTATGAGCAAACCTCAGGAGCAGCCATGGGATCTTCACTTTCACCAGTGGTAGCCAATATTTTCATGGAAGCTTTTGAGGAGGAAGCCTGAGAGTCGTCTCCATTCAAAAAAAAAAAAAACATGGTTCAGATATGTAGGCGACACTTTTGTAATATGGCCACATGGTCCAGAAAACCTCCCTGGGCTTCTTGATCATCTGAATCAACAACATGCTAATATAAAATTTACAATGGAAATTGAATCAGAAGGCACGATTCCCTTTCTAAATGTTCTTGTACTAAGGAAAGGGGATGGTTCCTTGGGACACTCTATATATAGAAAATCAACGCATACGAATAGATACTTAAATGCAAATTCCCATCATCATCCAGCACAAAAGCAATCAGTTATTAATTTATTGGTTTACAGAGCCCTCGCGATTTGTGACCACAATTCTTTAAAATCGGAAACAGAGAAACTGGATATTGCACTGAGGATATTAGACGATTAATTAGAAAACATAATAATCCTACTCAACGAAATGATACTAATAAGGAATTACCGATAGGACGTGTAGTTCTTCCATTTATACACGGAACCACAGACACGATTACAAGGTTACTTCGCCGGTCCAACATACGTACAATCTTCAACACACAAAAAAAATTGGACAATGTTTGCGATCGCTAAAGGACATTATTCCTTTCCTTTTTTGCAATTCTTTGTTCCTGTGGTGATGTCTATATTGGAGGAACTGGACGATCCATATCGACTAGGCTTAAGGAACATGAACGATGTATCAGAAAGAAACAAATTGTACGCGGTGATCATTTATAATGTCCCCTCTCTCTAACTTTTTTATTTGACGTTTGGTAGAAAAACGTCAAATATAAAAGTTTGACAAAAAACAATAAGCTATTTGCAGCATACATTTTTATATATACAGGGTGTTGCCGAAATCACCCACAGATAAAAGTTATATTTTTTTAAATGGAACACCCTGTATATTATACGCTAAATTAAATCCTATGAAAATTCTGCATATTTTTTGTATAACATGTCCTATACCCAAATACAATAGTTTTCGAAATATCTGCGATTTATTCTAAAGCTTATAATTTAGCTTAGGTGGCTGTGAAGTAGATCGATACCAACAAACAAAATGTTTGTTTATAACTGACAGTGACAGTTACACATTTAGCAACATTATAGGTTCTTTTTATTGTAAAATGCCCTATTCGGAAAGAGAAAAACGATTAATTTTGGAAACTTTTATCAAAGCACATAAGAGTGCTAAATTGGCTCAAAGAGAATTACGTGTAATTAACCCCCGGATGCACATTCCGGACAAAAAACCTTTCATCGAATTTATGAAAAATTTCAACAAACATCCAGCCTAACGAGAAAGAAGAGAACAATGGAAATTGATAAAGGTAGTGATTTAAACATTTTACTAAAAGTGGAAGAAAATCCCAATATTTCCATAAGAAAAATATCGGGAAGCCTGAGAGAAGAGCTTATTGATCCAAAAAATACATCTTATGGGAGGATTCAAACCACTCTCAAAAATGCAGGATATAAGGCATTCAAAATTAGGCCTACCACAAAATTAACGCCCAGGCATCGAGAAAAAAGGGTTGAATTTTGCCATGCAATGTTAGAAAAAGTTAATGAAAATGAAGATTATTTAAAAAATGTTTTTTGGACCGACGAGTCATCGTTTTCTACTAGTGGAATGATAAATCGAAAAAATAGCAGACAGTGGGCCACAGTAAATCCCCATTGCTACAGGGAATTACAATTTCAAGGACGTCAAACTGTTAATGTGTGGTGTGCTATTTTAAACAATAAAATAATAGGCCCTCATTTTTTCGAAGATACTTTAAACGGTAATGGTTATATGAATTTTCTCCGGAACGAATTAGAAAACTACATGGATTAGCTCCCATTGGAGCAACTGAGAAACCTCGTCTTCCAACAAGATGGTGCTCCTCCTCATTGTGTCGTATTGGTTAAAGACTATTCAAACCAACAGTTCACGGAATGGATTGGAAAAAATGGTACGATAAACTGGCCACCTAACAGTCCTGACTTGACGCCGATGGATGCATTTTTATGGGGAACTCTAAAAGATCGTGTGAACGCAAATAACATCGAAAATAGAGAACACCTAAAAGTCTTGATTAGAACGGAAATTCAAATTCTAAATCAAGAATATTCCCAGTCTATCACTGCCGCTTTGGATCGATTACGAAGAACATACATCAAATGTATTGAAGAAAACGGGGGACCAGTTGAACAATTCCATTTGTAAGAATAAATGTATTATATTATTATCTAAGTTATTAATTAAGTTTTAGAAGTTTTTTTTGTTTTTGAAGCTTTCAGGCTTCCCGATATTTTTCTTATGGAAATATTGGGCTTTTCTTCCACTTTTAGTAAAATGTTTAAATCACTGCCTTCATCAATTTCCAATGTTTTCTTTTTTCTCGCTAGTCTGGATGTTTGTTGTAATAAAAATTTCCAAAATTAATTGTTTTTCTCTTTCCGAATAAGGCATTTTACAATAAAAAGAACGTATAATGTTGCTAAATGTGTAACTGTCACTGTCACTTATAAACAAATATTTTGTTTGTTGGTATCGATCTACTTCACAGCCACCTAAGCTAAATTATAAGCTTTAGAATAAATCGCAGATATTTCGAAAACTATTGTATTTGGGTATAGGACATGTTATACAAAAAATATGCAGAATTTTCATAGGATTTAATTTAGCGTATAATATACAGGGTGTTCCATTTAAAAAAATATAACTTTTATCTGTGGGTGATTTCGGCAACACCCTGTATATATAAAAATGTATGCTGCAAATAGCTTATTGTTTTTTGTGAAACTTTTATATTTGACGTATTTCTACCAAACGTCAAATAAAAAAGTTAGAGGTTGGGGACATTATAAATGATCACCCTGTACAACCTGCTGTATCTGAACATCAACATTCTGCTGGACATGTCATAAGTGTAAAAGAAGTCGAAGTTTTTACACCGGTTTCGGGATTCTATAAACGCAAAATTAGAGAATCTATTGAAATTTATAAGCATCCTAACAATTTAATAGGGATACGGGCTTCAGTCTGCATCATACGTGGAAACCGATCGTTACACCGAGTCACGCTCCGGTAAACACAGGTCGACTATAAACAGCCGGCCTGGGTCTCTCATTCAGTGTTCCGATCTCGTGAAGTAAAGATCCCTGAAAATGCCTCGTGCCATCGAAGGTGAAACGTCGGAAAGTGGTTCCATTTTGACACGGTTTAATCCCAAGAACCATGATTTCTTAATTTACGTAGATATTCGTATGCCGTTGATAAATTGTCGCCAGGCGATTGAGTTGTTCTCTCGATATATTTTGTTAATCATTAATGAGTGGAAGCGTATATTCTTTATTTAGTCTGGGTACTGTATTGGTCAGTCTTGATAGATTAGATAGAACAAAAAAATCTTTTATTTTGATTAACAGATGTTCTACAACTATTCATTATTCAAATTACTAATTTATTGAAAATGAAGAGTACAGTTTTGAACCAAAGTTATAAAGCTTTCATGTGATATGATTCAAAAATGAAACATTTTCTAAAAAATCTTTCTTGAAATTCGTCATCAGCGCCCCAAAATCGGCTAGATAGAATTAATCGAAATCCGCGATCTTAAAAAATACCAGAATTTCAGGGGTGATTGATAATTTTGGGTTTTGACTATTGATATTAGAAGTTAACTGTAACAGTAAATATTCAGTTAAGTTAAAAATAAAATTTTTGTTAGCGGTATAGTACTTAGAGCTTGCTCAAAATTGTATTTTCGTCAGCGGGTAGAATCACTCATGAATACATAAATTTAAAAATAGTTCGAGCATAAGCATGTTAATTGTTGACAGTATTCTTCTTTTTAACAGTTCAGTGTACTTCGCTTTCTTACCTTTCTTCTTTCTCCTCAATTGCATTGAGAATGGATTCATTGATAATATCTCTAACCTCTATGTTTATTTAAAAGAGTTCGTTATTTTAAATTGGCTTCTTGTGCGATCTCACTTGTTAGGTAAGATGTTAACAATAAATTGCTGTGTAAAAACGGGCATCCTAGTAGAGACGTAAGACATTTTCTAATTGTTTAAGCTATACTTTCTGAAGTTGTTGTACAGGGTCAGCATTAATATTTTACCACCCATTTCCAGGGTTTATTTTTGTAGATTAGAAAAAAATAATAAATACAAATGGATTTCAGGGAACTTCCTAGAAAAAAATTACTTTGAATATATATGGTGAATCAGTAGCGTACCAAATTTTGATTTTTTAATAGAAATGTCTTGTATATTTTTGATTTTTTAGGTTCTCCTTATTATTCCCTTTTCAAAAATGTGTGATATGTCTATACTTGGATCCGTAGTTTTTGAGATATTCGACTGTAAAATTCCTCCTTTTCTTACTTAATTTACGTCAAATCGTGTCTAAGGTGTCTTGCTGGTACTGACATTGTTAGAATGTCACTATCATTTAACTTGTCTGTGTTCGCGTTGTCCAACAAAATGGGCTATTCCATTGAAGACAAATTAAAGATAATACCCTTATATTATGTCAATGATAGAAACCATAACTACACTCAAAAATGGGCAATTTCCCGATAGAATCGTCCCAACACGAAGCACAATATCATATTTAGTAAACAAATTTGAAGATACCAAAAGTTTAAATAGAAGAAGAAGAACTGCAAATCCAAACGAAAACCGACTTAAGCGTGTTGCTATGCTTTACAGGTAAATTGTTGTTAGTTTTCTATACTTAGTACTATATCTAGTTCATTTTATTGCAGAAAACCCTGAATTATCAATTACTGATGCAGCGATGTATTTTTAAAAATCATTTGGCAAAATTCAGCAAACTCTTCATTGTTATAATTATTACCCCTATACATTTCTATACCAGTTCATGGTTTAGCTGAAGAATATAAACGACAAAGATTAATTTTTTGTAAAGAAATTTTGGGATGTTTATTAAATCCGCTCTTTTTACACAATATACTTTTTATCGATGAAGCTGCATTTACTACTAATGGTATGTTTAATTGTCGCAATAAATATTTCTGGGCGACAAGCAATCCTCACAAAATTCAAGTAGTCAAATTCAAGGACGACAAAGTTTAAATGTTTGGTGTGGCATTCGGAAAAATAAGGTTATCGGACTAATCTTTTTCGGTGAAAGTCTTACTGGCGTCAGATATCTCCAATATCTGCAAAATGATATAGAACCCCAGTTGGATAAAATTCCTTTAAATCAGAGATTTACATTTATTTGGCAACAGGATGGCGCTCCAGCGCACAATGTTTTAAATGCTACTCAATTTTTGAATCGGAACTATGATCTGTGAATTGGACGAAATTGACATATAAGGATGGCCAGCAAACAGTCCAGACCTGACGTCACTTGACGTATTTCTATGGGGTTATCAAAAAAACAAAATTTACTACAAGAGACACGAAAATATATCTGTATTGGAACAGATAATTAGGGAAGAAATACCAAGATTAAACGAAAGTCACTCTGATTTTATTTTAACTGCATTAATCATAAAGTGTTACAAAACATTGAGAGGTGCTTCGCCAACCAAGGAGGTCATGTGAATAACTAGAATTTATGGTTTTTAATTTTATTTTTCATTTTTTCTTTCATTTTATACATTTTCATTTAGTATTTATTGTTCATAATAAAATATTTATTTACTTTAAAATCATATTAATCATTTTTTTACATTATCATCAAGACACCTTAGACACGATTTCACCTAAATTAACTAGGATATTATATGTTGAATTTCAGGGGGGAATTTGAAGTCGGATAGCTCAAAAACTACCGATCCAAGTATAGACATATCACACATTTTTGGAAAGGGAATAATAATGAGAAAAATGAAAAATGTACAAGGCATTTCCTTTAAAAAAAAAACAAAATTTGGTATGTGTCTGACTCACCTTGTATATTGAAAATTATTTTTTCTAGGAAAAAATGAAATCCATACAACTTTTGTATTTGTAATTTTTTTCTACCTAGAAAACTAAACCCTGAAAATGGGTGGCGAAATATAAATGACTCTGTACATACTGCATTTCTTTAACGTTAACGGCTTTTGTTTTGCCTTGGCGATTCCTCTCCTATTTTGGGCCAAGCGACCCAATAAAAATAAAACTCTATGCAGAGCAAAGAACTCTTACAGGGTACCGAAAATAGATCAGCTGCCTCTGCGCTGTCAGTACTTTCTTGAAACTTGTTAAAGAAGTCTGTAATTCTCGTTCGAACCGATATTCCGTTTCCGGTAAAAATGCGCCTACTAATGACGGGTATAGTTCCGCAGTAATTACACGTATTCATAACTTCCTACCTAATTTTTTAAGGAACGAAAATATGTCGATGTTACGAACAAAAAACTGTTTTAATAAATTATAATTTTTTCATTGGCTTGTGTTGTATCTTAAAAATGGTTTTGGCTCGTGATATCTTCAGTTAAAGTATTTAAAGAACGAATCAATTTTTGTTGTGTTGGGTGTTTATAAATTGGGTTAACGCGTCGGCAAAGTTGTAGCAAATGCAAATGGTGTTTTGTCTTTATCAATTCCAACTTTATTTTAAATCATTTTGGTTATTTTTGTTCTTATGTGTTTCCGAAGTTTTTGGCTGAATTATTTTTTGTTTTGATTTTTCTTTTCTGTGGCCAAATATAACTGGTCTTCTTGCTTTTAGCAATGAAGATTATATTATACTTCGCAACTTTAATTACTTTTGCTTTTATTAGTTGTGGTTCACAGTATGATAGAGTAATAATTTTAACAATGATCAACGAAATAGTGATGTACAGGGTATCCGAATTTCGATGATTTTGCGGGGTATCTCCCTTATTACTGAAGATAGAGAGATGCGGTTTTCGCAACACTGTGCTACTTTTTTGTGAAACCAAAGAAGCCACCAACAAATTTTTCCTAGCCCTCTTGGTTTTTGAGATACAGAATGAAATTGAAAATTTTGCGTTTTTAGGTGCCTCTCGTATCTAGATGGTCTGGGAACTTAC
Organism: Kuschelorhynchus macadamiae; assembly: GCA_030620095.1. NCBI lineage: Eukaryota > Metazoa > Arthropoda > Insecta > Coleoptera > Curculionidae > Kuschelorhynchus > Kuschelorhynchus macadamiae. The sequence goes on from JAUTXW010001358.1 coordinate 1,192,817, forward strand.
CGAAAAGGTGAAAACTAACTTCGATAGAGTCTTTTGCGTAGAAGCCAGTGGCGTAGTTTGGTTAGCTACAATCGTTTTCGAGGTATAGACTAAAGTTGGGTTTTTTTAAATGGGATACCCTGTATATTTTTTAATATTTGGATTCCTCTCATTTTTAGCTTCTCAAAAATATATAACACTTGATATTTATTTCAATACGACAATTAAGAAATTTTAATTTGTTTTTCTAGTAGGCCATGAAAATTGTGTGTTAATTTTCTAAATCTGAATTATCTGTACCAAAGTTTGTTATAATATCATTATTAAACAATAAATCAGTTAACACAGATTCATACTATTTAATTTTTACGCTAGGGAAACACGCAAACATCTAAGAAATCTACTAAAAACACATTATAAACCAAAAATGTATACATATGACGATAATTTAATTATTTTTTTAATGCTGACAATAAATTTGTATTCTGTCAAATACTTATTATTGACTAAATTAGAAAAAAAGGCTATGCGGGGTGTAGAAATTACAGATACTGTTCGAACTGTTCCCCATTATACATTATACACACATCACACATCTTTCTTATTCTACTTAGTGCGTTAAGCAGAATCATTTGGCGAGCTTGTAAATATCTAAAGGCTCTTCTTGTGTCGTTTTGTAGATCTTCGATCGTGTGGTGTTGCCTTTGGTAGATGATGCCTTCAACATATCACCACAGAAAAAAGTCTAGGACTGACAAATCTGGCGACCTAGGCGGCCATCTTACAGCCCAATTTGTACCAATCCAGCGACCTGGAAATTCATTTTCTAAAAAGGTACTAACAGTCCGTGCATTATGAGCCGGGGCACCATCTTGCTGATGAAAAATATTTTGTAATTGCGCCAAAGGAATTTTATCTAATAAATCAGGAAGCGTATTTTCCAGTATCTTTAGATACCGGTTTCCAGTAAGACTACCGTTATAAATGACATACTTTATTTTTGTGCCAAGGATAAAGCAGTACACGCTAAATCCAAACCTGCCTTGTTGTTCGCGTGGAAATATAACGTGTTCATTTTCTTTGGACCAGTATCTATTATTTTGTCGATTTAGAATACCTGGACTTGAGATATATGCCTCGTCAGACCATATTTTCTTCTTTCTTTCTTTCTTTCGAAATTTATTTCGGTATTAGTGATATGAATGTACCAATTACAGAAATCTATGCTACGCTGTGCATCTCCCGGGTGCAAATGGTGCACTAACTTATATTTATATGGTTTGAAATGGTATTTTTTTTAGAATAGTCTGCACTGTTGACTTAGGTACTCCCACTTCATCCTCGACTTTTTGACAGGAAGTTAACGGATTGATTGCAACGGCAGCTAAACATTAATCTCTTCAGTTTCCTGATTTTCTTTGTAATATGATTTCGGTCGCGGTACTTTGAATTATCCGTGATTGATCAGATTTACTTTTATTCTTGAAAATATTCTCTGACCGGGCTGTCTTCGTTCTGGGTATCTATAAGGAATAAATGCTTATTTACAGATATATAGAGTATAGAACGAAATATTCAAAATAAATTAAATTGAATTATTTTATTATACAGGGCGATGTGAAAGATGGTTTTTCTTATCACTTATCAACACAACTGCTATTCTACTTTTGAAATATTTTAATTATAATTCATTTTATTGGAGATTTAGTGACATTGTATCTTTCATGTTACAGACTTGCTGCAATAATATTCTTTTTTATTACAAGCAAATTTTGAACACAATTGTAACCTATTGGGAACGATAGGCATAATTTGAAATATTAATATTATTATTCTGAAAAAAAGTCACAAAACTAAAGTTTTATTATTATCTATACTTTTGTTTCTCAAAAATACTGAGAGTCCTTCTACATCGGCTATCACTAGTTCCGAAAAGCCCTGGTTTAAGAAGCAAAGTTATTTTGTTTACTTAGTCATTACTCCTGTCACTTACCGGATCAGATACATCTGTGACACTTCATCCGGTATAAAATAAACAAGCATGTCATATTTCTCCAAGTTTTCGAAATTCGCAGCCATTTGATATTTAATAAATGGACAAAGGCAATATTTGATTAAAATAATTTAACAATGACATATGTCAATTAGTTTCTATAATGGCTCAACAGAATCTATATATTCTTTTGTTTAATCAAGTCATGGCCGTCTTATCTTATTTAAAACAGATCTTGGGTATTTCTAAGGGATAAATTAAATAGTTGTAAGTAAGTATTTCAAACAACACAATTGTCAACATTAGAAAAGTATTAAATCCAACGTCATTTGTTGTAAATAAAACATTTTTAGTGTATACTTAATAGGTATATATTTTTTTAATTAGATTTCCTAAGTATTTGTGTTAGTTGTGTTGTCCAGGGTAAATACTAAATAGTAGGTATGTATCTTTGTTTATTGATTTATTGTTTAATTATGATGGTACAGATAATTCAGATTTAGAAAATTAACACAAAATTTTCATGGCCTACTAGAAAAACAGATTAAAATTTCTTTAAATTGACTTTATTGCCGGTACCGGATTGAAATAAATATCAAGTGTTATATATTTTTAAGAAGCTAAAAATGAGCCGAAACCAAATATTAAAAAATATACAGGGTATCCCATTTAAAAAACCCAACTTTAGCCTATACCTCGGAAAAGATAGTAGCTAACCAAAAACTGACTACGCTACTGGATTCTACGCAAGAAACTATATCGAAGTTAGTTTTCACCTTTTCGGTAAGTTGCCAGGCCATCGAGATACGAGGGGTACCTGAAAAAGCAAAATTTTCAATTTCAACCTCTATCTCAAAAACGAAAAGGGTTAGGAAAAATTTGTTTGTGGCTTCTTTGGTTTCACAAAAAAGTAGCACAGTGTTGCGAAAACCGTAAGTTCCGTAATAAGGGAGATTCCCCGCAAAACCATCGAAATTCGGATACCCTGTACACATTCCCGAAAAGTGTTACGACTATAACTGTGCATCTGTTTAGTATTTTGCAGATGTCAACACTGGTTTTTTATTCTTCAAAGAGTTCTAATTTTAACTCTAATTTTAAGGCATGAAACCGCAAAGAGATTTAAAAATTTGACAATTATAAAGATAAGGTATAGAATATGACCTTTGTTAATAAGCGATTTTCTGTACATTCGGGAAGTAAATGATTTTATTCCTTCAAAGGGATGTTTCTTTCCTCATCAGCCAATTTGCAAATTGAGTTTACAAAATTAGGGGTATATTACCTTGATAATAATTATTATAACATTGAATCATCACTGAGGCGACAGATGTATGCTGAAAGTTTAAGTTCCAAAATTTAATTAAAATCACCTAAACTGCTGGCCATTTGCTTTGCACATCTCAAAATGTTTACCCAAATTTAAAGCGGAATTTTTTAAAAACTAAAAAAGTTACAGGGATGCGGTTTTCGATGTTTAAAGGCTCTATCTATCTAGAATTGGTCAACGCTGCCTCGGTTCATCAAAATGGTTCTCCGCATAATATGCAGGTTGTTATATAAAATCGTGCAAATTTTACAAAAGTTCGTAAGTCCCGAGTTTCTGCAATTATTAGTTTTGTTTAATTTTGGGAATGGTATAATATTCTACGAACCATAATCTAAAACCAATTTGGCGGGTTTTTAATTCATTCATTTGTTTTTAATATACGGGCTAAATTTAAATTAAGTAGGTAAATTAATTTCTGAAGTTTTTTTAAAATTATTTTTAACTATTCTCTTATTATTTAAAATGAATAATGTTTACATAATTTTATCTTAGTTAAGATTGCGTTAATCAAAAAACTACAGCTGTATTATACAGGGTGTTACATAATTTTTGAATCAGTAACATAACAAAGTTTTTGCAATTTTTTTAAAGATCCTCATCGATGTAAGTTAAGCTAATTTTCAGAGACCAAAGAAAGAATTGCCATTGACGCTGATACAATTTTTATAGCTATGGTCATATTTACCCAACCAGTTTTTTACCTTTTGACAAAAACCTTCAAGTTGCTATAGAAACGTTTGATATATAGGCTTTTCTATTAAATTTATCTTAATTACCTGTGTGAGCAAAATTTTATTCACTCTGACACAATTATAATTTGAAAACTAAAAATACAAAATGGCGGCGTCAGTATGGAGGAGGTTTAAAATTTTACGATTAGATTGAAATTTAACATATGGGAGTGTTAGTAAGTTGCCAGAACGCGGTTTCGATGTTTAAAGGCTTTATATGTCTGGAGTTGATCAACGTTGTGCTGGTTTACCAAGATTATTCTCCGTATTATATATAGGGTGTTATATAAAATTCCGCAAATTTTAGAAAAATGTGTGTCTTGAGTTTTTGAATTTTTTGATTTTGCTTAATTTTATGCGTAAAAAACGAGGTAAAAACCGTTTGGGTAAATATGACTATAGTATATAAAAATTGTATCAGCGTCAATGCCAATTCTTTCTTTGTTCTCTCCTCTTGGAAAATTAGCTTAACTTATATTGATGAGGATCTTTAAAACAATTTAAAAACTTTGTTATGCTACTGATTCAAAAATTGTGTAATACCCTGTATAATACAGCTGTAGTTTTTTGATTAACGCAATTTTAACTAAGATAATTATCTAAACATTATTAATTTGAAATAAGAGAATAGTTAAAACCAATTTTCTTTTGGAAGTTCAGAAATTATTAAATTTAGCCCGTATATTAAAAACCAACGAATGGATTAAAAACCCGCCAAATTGGTTTTAGATTATGGTTCGTAGAATATCATATCATGCCCAAAATTAAACAAAACTAAAAATTCCAGAAACTCACGAATGTTGTAAAATTTGCAGGATTTTATTTAACACTCTATATATTATGCGGAGGACCATTTTGAAGAACCGAGGCAGCGTTGACCAATTCTAGATAGATAGAGCCTTTAAATATTGAAAATTGCTTCCCTGTAACTTTTTTAGTTTTCGAAAAATTCCGCTTTAAATTTTGGTAAACATTTTGAGATGTGCAAAGCAAATGGTCAGTTTATATTCATTTATATTCATCTCTGACAAATTTAGGACAACCTTTATCACGTTTTCGATATTTTCAATATTTAATTGTCGTTGGGTTAATTAACTTTTCTATGGTAAATTGAATTCGTAACAATATACGTACGCCAACGCGTTATACGTTATATATATTTTTTAAATACATTTTATTAGTCATGTGAACTGCGAACTGTAATTGCGAGTAAAAAGTATTTAAAAGTGCAAAAAGCCGTTTTAATGTTGATCTTAAGAAAAGTTGGTGTAATAATACAACATTTGTACTTAAAATTGGAATTACCATACGTATTACTTGTATTCGTTAAATTGAGATCAACTCAGACACACGTTTGATTTTTTTCTTTGGATAAGTGATAATTTTTTCGAATCGTACACCAACAGAAAACAATGTTCATATATTATTAAACTGAAAATATATCGTCATTAATTTCGGCAGGGTTGCTTTGATTGTAGTGGATTTTTTCCAGATATTTGAGAAAATTATTTGTCCAGACCAAAAATTTGGATCTTTCAAATTCAAATGCAAAATTCAAAAATTCAAATTCAAAAAACATTTATTGTGTAAAGATAACAAAAATACAAGCAGTCATTATTACACAAAAAGACAAGGTACACTAGATAGTGGTATTAACAACCAGGCCCCAAATGTCAAAATAGATGAAAACATTAAAAGCTTTTAAACTTTTTCTGACCTCCTGCTTCAGTGTTCGTTTCACAGTGAGCTTGGATTTAGAAGTCAAGCTTGGCAATAGTCTTGTGATTTGGTTGTTGGCATAAGGTGCGAGATAAGAGAAGCATGTTCGAAAAGTTTCGGTTCTAGGCCGGGGGATGTCAAAGTTAGCATAAACTCCCCGAAGCAGCCTGTCATGAACATCGCTTCTTCTAATAAGTTTTTCAGCTAAATGCTTTCGAGTCTGAGAATTGATCACGTTGAACACAAAAGAGATCAAAGGAACAAATCTCATCTTGTTCAATTTGAACAAGTTTAGCTTTTCTAAAAAGGGGGTGATATGAGAATATCTTTGAACTTTAGTTATAAAACGGATGCAAAAGTTCTGCATTCTCTGTAACCTCATGCGACTCTCATTCGTCAAATAAGGAGACAAAACCAAAGAGTTCACTAGCATTTTCTTTGTATTCTCATCAAGTGGATCTTTAAATTTGTATAGAGATTTAAGACTGAGGAATACTTTACAACACACCAGCGAGACATGATTTTCAAATTTAAGTCTTGAATCAAGAAGTAGCCCAAGGCTCTTAATATCTGTACTACAAGGGATTTCTCGTCCATCGTCCAGAAAATAAGGCGAACCAATGAACATCTGCTGACTCTTCTCAGGATTCAGTATTAAACCATTGTTTTTTGTCCAAGAAGATATGGAATCCAAATCCTGGTTAATCAGCTCACAAGCAACACTCATGGATGAGTGGCTTACTAGATGTTTACTATGAATTAGTATCAGTCTTAAACTTTTCCTACATTAGTTTTAGTTTCCTTTTCTCTCTCATTAGAAGTAAATTTAAGATTTTGTGTTTAGTTTTGGTTTGATTATTTGTGTATTCATATTTTAAAATTTTAGCTGTCCTTTAGTCAATCAACTCCTCCGCGAAAAACGAATCTTGATGTTCTTTATTAGATATACTCGTAGATGGCACAAAGGAAGGGAATTCCGAGTCATATTTTTTTTTACTTTCGTGAAAGAACTGGCGTTTGTGACAATTTTTTTTACAAAGGCATTACTATCAGATCCGATCGAATCAAAAAATTTTTTTTATTCATTTTATAATTTACAATCAAACTGCTCTTATTTATATGTCTGTGTCTATTTCAGAACCTATAAAATAACATGACATGGAGAATTACGGATTTTTTTTTTCAAAATATTTGTATTTAATGAATTTTGATGATTTTTGTTTTTGTTAAAAGATTTGTTAAAAGATTCTTCTGATGGGTACTGTATCTTTCTATTTAATAGAGTGGCAAAAATCAGCATTTCTATGTGAAAATTGGATCCTCTGTAGTTTTTGTGTAAACCGATCAAATTGGATGATTTATTTTTTAAATCGTAATTCTATTCTCTTAATTTGTCAAAAAACAAATCAAAATTTTGTTGAAATTTGATTTGGTTTTCTTTTAAATTCTTATTTTTATAATAAATGTAGAGACAAAATGGTATTATACGTATACGAAAATCAAATAATTACAAAAGCTTATTTTTAAACAAAAACTAATTATAAATAATAATATAATATTTTTAAAGAAAATAGATTTTATTTCATATTTACATGTTAATAATAGTTTTTATTGAAAAAATGAATGAAAGTGAAATAAAATTTATTATGTTGAAAAATAAGTTTTTGTAATTATTTTTGATTTTTTTGTCGAGTATATCGATTTTAACTACATTTAATTATAAAAATAAATAATTTTATATATATTTTTTTAATTAAGAAATTAAATATGGTTTTTTATTTTTTAGGTCTATGAAACTACTGTATTAACAACATAAAAACGTTTCTGTACACTTTCCCTAAAAGTGTTACGACCCTTCGAAAAAATCAAAATTCCTTCTTACTCACAGTTAAATTTCTTTCTATCGTGATATTCTTCACATTAATAGTTTTTTTTTTCTCCAAATAGTTTTAATTTTTAATTCTAATTTTAAGGCAATAAAACTCGTATAGAAATTAAAAAAATGATAACGTAAAGAATCATCACTTGTTAGTAAAGGGTAAGGGTAGTGGAAATGTTTGATTTTGCGTAAATTCAGGAAGTAAATGATTTTATTCTTCCAAAGTTATGCTTCTTTCGTCAGCAGCCAAACTACAAATTGACCTCACAAAATTAGTAGCACATTACCTTGATAATAATTATTATAACAAATTTTATCAAAATCTGGTTCTGGAGACAATAATTCAAACTTTTATAAGAAGGTCGATTTATTTCATCTCTAACAAATGTAAGACAACCTTTATCACATTTTCGACATTTTCAATATTTAATTGTCGTTCGATTAATTAACTTTTCAATGGTATATTAAATTTGTAACAATACTTATACGCCAACGTCTTTTATGTCCATATATATTTTTTTAAATAAATTTTATTAGTCATGTGAATGTGATCTTCAATCGCGAGTAAAAAAATATTTAAAAGTGCAAAAACACCGTTTTAATGTCGATCTTAAGAAAAGTTGGTGTAATAATTCAACATTTGTACTTAAAATTGGAATTACCCTACGTATTACCTGTATTCGTTAAATTGAAATTAACTCGGACACATTTTTGATTTTTTCTTTGGATTTTTCGAATCGTACATCAATGTTAACAGAAAACAATGTTCATATATACTGAAAATATATCGTCATTAATATGAGCAGGGTTGCCATCTTGCTTTGATTGCAGTGAATTTTCTTCCAGATATTTGAAAAAATGATTCTTCGAGTACAAAAATTTGGTTCTTTCAAATGGCCTACAAGATGTTTTCTATAAAGCAGTATCAGACTTGAACTTTTGGTACAATAGTTTTAGTTTCCTTCTTCCCGTCTTTAGAAGTAAATTCGAGATTTTATGTTTAGTTTTGGTTTGCCTTTGATTTGATTATTTGTGGATTCATATTTTTAAATTTTATCTGCCTTTTAGGGCTGGTATTTTCATCTCCGTATAATTTTATTCGGTCGATATTTTCCATGGTTACAATTGCCCCAACAATCGTTTCCACGGTAAATATTCGAAGAATAAAGTTATTTGGGGATGAAAATACTAGCCCTTAGTCAAACAACTTCTCCGCGAGAAACGAACTGCTCTTACCGTTGGGTTGTATATACTTGTAGATGTAGAATTACAAGTCATATTTTTTTTACTTTGGTGAAAGAAGTGGTGTTTTTAGCAATTTTTTTAAGGCATTAGTAGAGTGGCTTCTATTGATCCGCTGGGACCATTTTGAAGAACCGAGGCAGCGTTGATCAATTCTAGATAGATAGAGCCTTTAAATATTGAAAATTGCATCCCTGTAACTTTTTTAGTTTTTGAAAAATTCCGCTTTAAATTTGGGTAAACATTTTGAGATGTGCAAAGCAAATGGTCAGCAGTTTATATTCATTTATATTCATCTCTGACAAATTTAAGACAACCTTTATCACGTTTTCGATATTTTCAATATTTAATTGTCGTTGATCTTAAGAAAAGCTGGTGTAATAATACAACATTTGTACTTAAAATTGGAATTACCATACGTATTACTTGTATTCGTTAAATTGAGATTAACTCAGACACACGTTTGATTTTTTTCTTTGGATAAGTGATAATTTTTTCGAATCGTACACCAACAGAAAACAATGTTCATATATTAATATACTGAAAATATATCGTCATTAATTTCGGCAGGGTTGCTTTGATTGTAGTGGATTTTTTCCAGATATTTGAGAAAATTATTTGTCAAGACCAAAAATTTGGATCTTTCAAATTCAAATTCAAAATTCAAAAATTCAAATTCAAAAAACATTTATTGTGTAAAGATAACAAAAATACAAACAGTCATTATTACACAAAAGGACAAGGTACACTACATAGTGGTATTAACAACCAGGCCCCAAATGTCAAAATAGATGAAAACATTAAAAGCTTTTAAACTTTGTCTGACCTCCTGCTTCAGTGTTCGTTTCACAGTGAGCTTGGATTTAGAAGTCAAGCTTGGCAATAGTCTTGTGATTTGGTTGTTGGCATAAGGTGCGAGATAAGAGAAGCATGTTCGAAAAGTTTCGGTTCTAGGCCGGGGGATGTCAAAGTTAGCATAAACTCCCCGAAGCAGCCTGTCATGAACATCGCTTCTTCTAATAAGTTTTTCAGCTAAATGCTTTGGAGTCTGAGAATTGATCACGTTGAACATAAAACAGATGAAAGGAACAAATTTCATCTTGTTCAATTTGAACAAGTTTAGCTTTTCTAAAAAGGGGGTGATATGAGAATATCTTTGAACTTTAGTTATAAAACGGATGCAAAAGTTCTGCATTCTCTGTAACCTCATGCGACGCTCATTCGTCAAATAAGGAGACAAAACCAAAGAGTTCACTAGCATTTTCTTTGTATTCTCATCAAGTGGATCTTTAAATTTGTATAGAGATTTAAGACTGAGGAATACTTTACGACACACCAGCGAGACATGATTTTCAAATTTAAGTCTTGAATCAAGAAGTAGCCCAAGGCTCTTAATATCTCTATTACAAGGGATTTCTCGTCCATCGTCCAGAAAATAAGGCGAACCAATGAACATCTGCTGACTCTTCTCAGGATTCAGTATTAAACCATTGTTTTTTGTCCAAGAAGATATGGAATCCAAATCCTGGTTAATCAGCTCACAAGCAACACTCATGGATGAGTGGCTTACTATGAATTAGTATCAGTCTTAAACTTTTCCTACATTAGTTTTAGTTTCCTTTTCCCAGTCATTAGAAGTAAATTTAAGATTTTATGTTTAGTTTTGGTTTGATTATTTGTGTATTAAATTTTAGCTGTCCTTGAGTCAATCAACTCCTCCGCGAAAAATGAATCTTGATGTTCTTTATTAGATAAACTCGTAGATGGCATCACAACGGAAGGGAATTCCAAGTCATATTTTTTTTACTTTCGTGAAAGAACTGGCGTTTTTGAAAATTTTTTTTAAAAAGGCATTACTATCAGATCCGATCGGATCAAAAAATTTTTTTTTTCATTTTATAATTTACAATCAAACTGCTCTTATTTATATGTCTGTGTCCATTTCAGAACCTACAAAACAACATGACATGGAGAATTACCGATTTTTTTTTTTCAAAATATTTGTATTTAATGAATTTTGATGATTTTTGTTTTTGTTAAAAGATTTGTTAAAATATGCTTCTGATGGTTACTGTATCTTTCTATTTAATAGAGTGGCAAAAATCAGCATTTCTATGTGAAAATTGGATCCTCTGTAGTTTTTGTGTAAACCGAACAAATTGGATGATTTATTTTTTAAATCGTAATTCTATTTATTCTCTTAATTTGTCAAAAAACAAATCAAAATTTTGTTGAAATTTGATTTGGTTTTCTTTTAAATTCTTATTTTTATAATAAATGTAGAGACAAAATGCGATTATACGTATAGGAAAATCAAATAATTACAAAAGCTTATTTTTAAACAAAAACTAATTATAAATAATAATATAATATTTTTAAAGAAAATAGATTTTATTTCATATTTACATGTTAATAATAGTTTTTATTGAAAAAATGAATGAAAGTGAAATAAAATTTATTATGTTGAAAAATAAATTTTTGTAATTATTTTCGATTTTTTTGTCGAGTATATCGTTTTTAACCACATTTAATTATAAAAATAAATATTTAAAATATGTTTTGTCAAAATTTTATATATATTTTTTTAAATAAGAAATTAAATATGATTTTTTATTTTTTAGGTCTATGAAACTGTTGTATTAACAACATAAAAACGTTTCTGTACACTTTCCCTAAAAGTGTTACGACCCTTCGAAAAAAATCAAAATTCCTTCTTACTCACAGTTAAATTTTTTCTATCGTGATATTCTTCACATTAAGAGTATTTTTTTTTCTCCAAATAGTTTTAATTTTTAATTCTAATTTTAAGGCATTAATACTCGTATAGAAATTAAAAAAATGATAACGTAAAGAATCATCACTTGTTAGTAAAGGGTAAGGGTAGTGGAAATGTTTGATTTTGCGTAAATTCAGGAAGTAAATGATTTTATTCTTCCAAAGGGATGCTTCTTTCGTCAGCAGCCAAACTACAAATTGACCTCACAGAATTAGTAGTACATTACCTTGATAATAATTATTATAACAAATTTTATCAAAATCTGGTTCTGGAGACAATAATTCAGACTTTTCTAACAAGGTCGATTTATTTCATCTCTAGCAAATGTAAGACAACCTTTATCACATTTTCGACATTTTCAATATTTAATTGTCGTTCTATTAATTAACTTTTCAATGGTATATTAAATTTGTAACAATAGTTATACGCCAACGCCTTTTATGTCCATATATATTTTTTAAATAAATTTTATTAGTCATGTGAATGTGATCTTCAATCGCGAGTAAAAAAATATTTAAAAGTGCAAAAACACCGTTTTAATGTCGATCTTAAGAAAAGTTGGTGTAATAATTCGACATTTGTACTTAAAATTGGAATTACCCTACGTATTACCTGTATTCGTTAAATTGAAATTAACTCGGACACATTTTTGATTTTTTTCTTTGGATTTTTCGAATCGTACATCCATGTTAACAGAAAACAATGTTCATATATACTGAAAATATATCGTCATTAATATGAGCAGGGTTGCCATCTTGCTTTGATTGCAGTGAATTTTCTTCCAGATATTTGAAAAAATGATTCTTCGAGTACAAAAATTTGGTTCTTTCAAATGGCCTACAAGATGTTTTCTATAAAGCAGTATCAGACTTGAACTTTTGGTACAATAGTTTTAGTTTCCTTCTTCCCGTCTTTAGAAGTAAATTCGAGATTTTATGTTTAGTTTTGGTTTGCCTTTGATTTGATTATTTGTGGATTCATATTTTTAAATTTTATCTGCCTTTTAGGGCTGGTATTTTCATCTCCGTATAATTTTATTCGGTCGATATTTTCCATGGTTACAATTGCCCCAACAATCGTTTCCATGGTAAATATTCGAAGAATAAAGTTATTTGGGGATGAAAATACTAGCCCTTAGTCAAACAACTCCTCCGCGAGAAACGAACTGCTCTTACCGTTGGGTTGTATATACTTGTAGATGTAGAATTACAAGTCATATTTTTTTTACTTTGGTGAAAGAAGTGGTGTTTTTGGCATTTTTTTTAAGGCATTAGTAGAGTGGCTTCTATTGATCCGCTGGGACCATTTTGAAGAACCGAGGCAGCGTTGATCAATTTTAGATAGATAGAGCCTTTAAATATTGAAAATTGCATCCCTGTAACTTTTTTAGTTTTTGAAAAATTCCGCTTTAAATTTGGGTAAACATTTTGAGATGTGCAAAGCAAATGGTCAGCAGTTTATATTCATTTATATTCATCTCTGACAAATTTAGGACAACCTTTATCACGTTTTCGATATTTTCAATATTTAATTGTCGTTGGGTTAATTAACTTTTCTATGGTAAATTGAATTCGTAACAATATACGTACGCCAACGCGTTATACGTCGATATATATTTTTTAAATACGTTTTATTAGTCATGTCAAGTGCGAACTGTAATTGCGAGTAAAAAGTATTTAAAGGTGCAAAAACGCCGTTTTAATGTTGATCTTAAGAAAAGTTGGTGTAATAATACAACATTTGTACTTAAAATTGGAATTACCATACGTATTACTTGTATTCGTTAAATTGAGATTAACTTAGACACACGTTTGATTTTTTTCTTTGGATAAGTGATAATTTTTTGGAATCGTACACCAAAAACATGAAAACAATGTTCATATATTATTATACTGAAAATATATCGTCATTAATTTCGGCAGGGTTGCTTTGATTGTAGTGGATTTTTTCCAGATATTTGAGAAAATTATTTGTCAAGACCAAAAATTTGGATCTTTCAAATTCAAATTCAAAATTCAAAAACTCAAATTCAAAAAACATTTATTGTGTAAAGATAACAAAATACAAAGAGTCATTATTACACAAAAGGACAAGGTACACTAGATAGTGGTATTAACAACCAGGCCCCAAATTTCAAAATAGATGAAAACATTAAAAGCTTTTAAACTTTGTCTGACCTCCTGCTTCAGTGTTCGTTTCACAGTGAGCTTGGATTTAGAAGTCAAGCTTGGCAACAGTCTTGTGATTTGGTTGTTGGCATAAGGTGCGAGGTAAGAGAAGCATGTTCGAAAAGTTTCGGTTCTAGGCCGGGGGATGTTGAAGTTAGCATAAACTCCCCGAAGCAGCCTGTCATGAACATCGCTTCTTCTAATAAGTTTTTCAGCTAAATACTTTGAACTCTGAGAGTTGATCACGTTGAACACAAAACAGATGAAAGGAATAAATCTCATTTTCAATTCAATTTGAACAAGTTTAGCTTTTTTGAAAAGGCGGTGATATGAGAATATCTTTGAACTTTAGTTATAAAACGGATGCAAAAGTTCTGCGTTCTCTGTAACCTCATGCGACTCTCATTAGTCAAATAAGGTCCATAACGACATCTGCATAATGAAAATGAGACAAAACAAAGAGTTGACTAGCATTTTCTTTGTATTCTCGTCCAGTAGATCTTTAAATTTGTATAGAGATTTAAGACTGAGGAATACTTTACGACACACCAGCGACACATGATTTTCAAATTTAAGTCTTGAATCAAGAAGTATCCCAAGGCTCTTAATATTTCTACTACAAGTGATTTCACGTTCATTGTCCAGAAAATAAGGCGAACCAATGAACATCTGCTGACTCTTCTCAGGATTTAGTATTAAACCATTGTTTTTTGTCCAAGAATATATTGAATCCAAATCCTGGTTAATCAGCTCACAAGCAACACTCATGTATGAGTGGCTTACTAGATGTTTACTATGAATTAGTATCAGTCTTGAACTTTTCCTACATTAGTTTTAGTTTCCTTTTCCCCGTCATTGGAAGTAAATTTAAGATTTTATGTTTAGTTTTGGTTTGATTATTTGTGTATTCATATTTTAAAATTTTAGCTGCCCTTTAGTCAATCAACTCCTCCGTGAAAAACGAACCTTTATGTTCTTTATTAGATAAACATGTAGATGGCATCACAAAGGAAGGGACTTCTGAGTCATATTTTTTTTTTCACTTTGGTGAAAGAACTAGCGTTTTTGACAATTTTTTTTACAAAGGCATTACTATCCGATCCGATCGGATTAATTTTTTTTTTCGTTTTATAATTTTCAATCAAACTGCTCTTATTTATACGTCTATGTCAATTTCAGAGCCTACAAAACAGCGTGACATGGAGAATTACCGATTTTTTTTTCAAAATATTTCAGCACTTCTGATCGTAAAACGGATCAAATGGCATGATTTATTTTTTAAATTGTAATCCTATTTATTCTCTTAATTTATCAAAAAAAAAAAATCAAAATTTTGTCGTTTGATTTGGTTGTCTTTTAAATTCTTATTTTTATAATAAATGTAGAGAAAAATGCGATTATATGTATAGTAAAATCAAATAATTACAAAAGCTTTTTTTTAAACAAAAACTAATTATAAATAATAGTATTATATTTTTAAAGAAAATAGATTTTATTTCATATTTACATGTTAATAAATGAAAGTGACATAAAATGTATTATGTTTCAAAATAAGTTTTTGTAATTATTTTTGATTTTTTGTCGAGTATATCGTTTTTAACTACATTTAATTATAAAAATAATTATTTAAAACAAGTTTTGACAAAATTTTATATATATATATTTTTTTTTAAATTAACAAATTAAATATGATTTTTTATTTTTTAAATAAGTTTTAGTACCAGTTTGAAAGAAGAAAAAAAATTCGTTTTAAAAAATGAACATGCAGTTTGGGCGGTTTGCGCAAAAACAAGTTTCAAATTGAATTGAAGCTTTTAGTCGTTCTATTAGATTCAAATGTCAAAGAACGACATTCTTCTCTTCTTCTTTTATGCCAGAGTCATATTGCTGAACTTGAATATGACGACTGACAAAACATGTGATCATTATAGCATGCTGCTAATATTCTAGATCTTGTTTTTGTTTTTATTCTAAGCTGATTTCTGGTCTTTTTACTTTTAGCAAAGAAGATATACGCTGCTCGAATTTAGTTACTTTTACTTTTAATAGCTGCGGTTCCCAGTATGATATAGTAGTAATTTTAACAGTGATCAACGAAATAGTGATGTCGCCGTAATAGTACGTCATCATATAAAGGATGACTTCTTAGTCTGAAACTGTTGCATTAACAACATAAAAACGTTTCTGTACACTTTCCCGAAAAGTGTTATGACCCTTCGAAAAAATAAGAATTTCTTCTCACTCATAGGTTAGGTTAGATTAAAAGTGAGTAGATCAAACCGACCCTCCACTGCGACTCTGTGGTCTACTGTGGCTCACAACTATGTTTACACTTTCCCAAGCAACTTTAAATCCTCAAGGAGTCTTACCATTGCGTTTGGGGAGGTATTCTTCAAGTCCTCGGGCAGCAGGATATCTCTACCTTTTGACTCATAGTTAAATTTCTTTCTATTGTGATATTCTTCATATTAAGAGTATTTTCTTTCTCCAAAGACTTTTAATTCTAATTTTAAGGCATTAAAACTCGTATAGAAATTAAAAAAATGATAACGTAAAGAATCATCACTTGTTGGTAAAGGGTAAGGGTAGTGTAAATGTTTGATTTTGCGTAAATTCAGGAAGTAAATGATTTTATTCTTGCAAAGGGATGCTTTTTTCCTCAGCAGCCAAATTACAAATTGACTTCACAAAATTAGTAGTACATTACCTTGATAATAATTATTATAACATTGAATCATCACTGAGGCGTCTGATGTACGCTGAATGTTTTAAGTCCCAAATTTCGTCAAAATCTGGTTCTGGAGACAATAATTCAAACTTTTAGAACAAGGTGGATTTATTTCATCTTTAGCAAATTTAAGACAACCTTTATCACACTTTCGACATTTTCAATATTTAATTGTCGTTCGGTTAATTCACTTTTCAATGGAATATTAAATTTGTAACAATACATGTACGTCAACTCCTTTTATGTCGATATATATTTTTTAAATAAATTTTGTTAGTTATGTGAACTGTGATCTTCAATCGCGAGTGAAAAAATATTTAAAAGAGCAAAAACACCGTTTTAATGTCGATTTTAAGAAAAGTTGGTGTAATAATTCAACATTTGTACTTAAAATTAGAATTACCATACGTATTACCTGTATTCGTTAAATTGACATTAACTCAGACACACGTTTGATTTTTTCTTTGGATAAGTGACATTTTTCGAATCGTAAATCAATGTTAAGAGTAAACAATGTTCATATATACTGAAAATATATCGTCATTAATTTGAGCAGGGCCATCTTGCATTGGATTTTCTTCCAGATATTTGAAAAAATGATTCGTCGAGTACAAAAATTATGCCCTAGAAGATGTTTTCTATAAACCAGTATCAGTCTTGAACTTTTGATACAATAGTTTTAGTTTCCTTCTTCCCGTCTTTAGAAGTAAATTCAAGATTTTATGTTTAGTTTTGGTTTGCCTTTGATTTGATTATTTGGGGATTCATATCTTAAAAGTTTATCTGCCCTTTAGGGCTGGTATTTTCATCTCCGTATAATTTTATTCGGTCGATATTTTCCATGGTTACAATTGCCCCAATAATCCTTTCCACGGTAAATATTCGAAGAATAAAGTTATTTGGGGATGAAAATACTAGCTCTTAGTCAAACAACTCCTCCGCGAGAAACGAACTGCTCTTACCGTTGGGTTGTATATACTTGTAGATGTAGAATTACAAGTCATATTTTTTTTACTTTGGTGAAAGAAGTGGTGTTTTTGGCAATTTTTTTAAGGCATTAGTAGAGTGGTTTCTATTGATCCGCTGGGATTAAAATTTTTTTTTCGTTTTATAATTTCCGATAAAACTGCTCTGACTATCTATGTCCTTTTTAGAATCTACAAAACAACATGACATGGAGAATTACCGATTTTTTATCCGTAATATTACTTGTATTTAGTTGATTTTAATGAAAACTTGTCGAAATACGCTTTTGGTGGTTACTTTATCTTTATTTTTAATAGGAGTGGCATTTCTATTTGAAAATTGGATCGTCTGTAGTTTTTGTGCAAACCGATCAAATGCGGTGATTCATTTTTTGAATCGTAATTCTATTTACTCTCTTAATTAAAAAAGTCAAAATTTTGACGAAATTTGATTTGGTTTTCTTTTAAATTCTTATTTTTATAATAAATGTAGAGAAAAATGCGATTATACTCATAGGAAAATCAAATAATTACAAAAGCTTATTTTTAAAGAAAAACAAATAAATTATAAATAATAATATTATATTTTTAAATAAAACATTTTTTATTTTATATTTACCTATTAGTAATAGTTTTTGTTAAAAAAATTAATGGAAGTGAAATCAAATTTATTATATTTAAAAATTCAATATTTTTTTTGGTTTAAAAATAAGCTTTTGTAATTATTATGGATTTTCTTTCGAGTATATCGTTTTCATTTACATTTATTTATAAAAGTAAATATTTAAAACAAGTTTTGTCATATATATTTTTTTGAATTAAGAAGCTAAATATGATTTTTTATTTTATAACTATTTTTAAGTGCCAGTTCAAAGAAAATTACCAATTTTGTTCAGTACATAGTTGTTTAGGAACACATTATACTGTCTTTTCGAACATTTTTGTTGGGCGCCATTTTGTTCAATCACATTGGATTCCTGCAAATATTCAATGAGAATTTTTTACATTGACACACATTGGTTTTTTTAAAAAGTTTATTTGACCGCCATTTTGTTCCGCTATCTTGGATTCGTAATACAACTTTGTCAGTTTATCAGGCTGATTTTTTAAATATGTTATGAAGCCGCCATTGTGTTTTGCTACATTACATGTGTGCCAAAATATTACCAGTTCATTCTTATGTATGTAATACTTGATTTTTGTGCAAAATTTGAGGTAAATTGGATAACTAGTTTCTTTTCTTCATTTGGTTCACGCGAATTGCGAATTTGAAGTCAATCGGTTAAGTAGGTTTTTAGCTATGCCGCGAACAGATAGAGCGATAGACATACAGACCGACG
Source organism: Kuschelorhynchus macadamiae (assembly GCA_030620095.1). Taxonomy (NCBI): domain Eukaryota; kingdom Metazoa; phylum Arthropoda; class Insecta; order Coleoptera; family Curculionidae; genus Kuschelorhynchus; species Kuschelorhynchus macadamiae. The sequence continues at coordinate 1,211,667 of JAUTXW010001358.1, forward strand.
GAATCGAGAAAACATGTTTTTCGGCATCTAGAATCTCGGAGGGAGATTTTTTGATGATTACAATACTTCCCTTTTACGAGGGAAGTAAAAATGAACATGCAATTTGGCCGGTTTACTTAAAAACAATTTTCAAATTGAATTGCAGCTTTTAGCCGTTCTATTAGATTCAAAGGTTGAACCTTTCAAAACTAGCAGATGTATATTTTCACAAGTTTTTATCAAAATTCATTAAATTCCTATCGGACCAGTAGAAGTTGCTATGCTTATGCTGTTGTTTAAAAAATTGTCCAAAAATCCATTTTTCTCTTCTATGTCAAAGAATCGTATTCAAAAAGCTGAACGTGAGAAATATGACGACCGACAAAACATGTGATTATTACAGCATGCTGCTAATATTCTAGATGTTGCTTTTTTTTAGCTTGATTTCATTGAAATATATGTTTTGACTGTCAATCTGTTAGGATCATTATAATGCATTATAATTATGATACCTTCTAAAAGTTCTAATAATGTATAAAAAATCTATTGTCGAAAATAAACTCCAACAATCCTGCATTTTGTAATCTGCTGTACAGAAAAACCTTGACAATTTGAAACTATTAATGGTTTACCAAATATCGGAAACATTTACTTTTTAATATTACTGTTGTAAAATAATTAATTTGTCTACAGATCAGTGACGTCGCTGTTTCTGTTTCTACTTAATGCGCCATAAAATCTATAACGATTCGTTTGTTTACAGGTTTTCAACATCAGGAAATATTTGAGATATTTCATAAACAGTTTACTAACACCAGTGCGTTGGCTGAGACGTGCAAGAGTGCGGGACAATTG
>JAUTXW010001358.1:1217500-1362500 GCA_030620095.1 Kuschelorhynchus macadamiae
AAAAAAACACCTTTTACGTATCTTCATGCTTTAGCGTTCCTAAATGCCAAATATTTTCTTTTATCAGTTCCGTCGGTTTGTGTGTCTGTCTGTTCGTCCGTCTGTCAGTGCGCGGCATAGCTTAAAAACTGCTTACACGATTAAGTTCACATTTTGGTCAAATATTAATGGTCATAAGGGCTATCTATATTTTGGTAAAAATCCAATATGGCGCAACAAAATGGCTACTTAATGAAACGTTAAAAGAAATATTACTAAAAAAACTAGTTATCCAATTTACTTCAAATTTTGCACGAAAATCAAGTGTTGTATAGGAATAAACTGGTAACATTTTGATATGAATCCAAGATAGCAAAAAAAATGGCGACCTAATAACATATGTAAAAAATCGGCCTAGATTGATTTCAAATTGTACGCAAGCATTCAGTATGGTATAGAGATAAGCTAATAAATTTGTGGTACTAATTCAAGATGACGAAAGAAAATGGCGGTCATATAAAATATTTAAAAAATCAACGTTAAAAAATCGATCAACTTTAAGTTTTGCATAAAAACTAAATGTGAGACAGAGATAAACTGGCACGAATTCAACATGACGGAACAAAATGGCGATGTGTCACTGTATAGTGCGGAACACGAAAGAAAACCGGGCGGAGTCAATCGGCTTAGGAAGGTCGGCCAAGAAATCTCTTTAAACCAGTGGTGTTCCGTCGTTCTTTAAATAATATGACACTCCTTTTTGACTATACGCACTTCAGATAATTAAAAAATGTAACTATGCTTAATGAACTTTTATCTATATTTGCCTGTTTAACGGTTCCCGGGCTACTGCCTACGTCAACTATTATTGGAGCACCCAGTATAGTGACACACGATTTACCAGTCCAGATTTTTTGTTTTTATGTCCTAAAAGTCTTATCTTTTGAGATACCGGATGGTAAAGTTTAAAAAAAAAACATTTTTTTTCGTCCCAATTCTGATGCTATTGTAGATAGCATCAGAATTCCAGCATGCAGAATGCATGAAATTTGATACATGTCTTCTATGCATTAAGGAGCATACGGATTTACCCAGGTTAATTACATAGGCACGCTACTGGTAGAAATTTAAAAAATTGATTGTTAATAAAAAATGCCCTTTTATGCATAAAAGACGTGTATCAAATTTCACACAGTTATTTATCTATAATAGCATCAGAATTAGGATTTAAAAAAAATGTTTTTTTAAAACCCTGTATCTCCAAAGCTAAGACTTTTAGTTTCATATTAAACTTTTTTCTTAAAAAGGTCCAAGAATCACCCCCATTTAACATTAGCACGCAATTAGGAATCGCCCTGTATAGTACTTCACAATGACGACCCCTGTACAAAGTAATATGACAGACGGAGACAAACGGTCACTTTTGGCATACCTGAGTAGCCTAAAGTCGAACTGCATAAGTTAAAATTTTGATAAATCTTGGTCAATGGAATCAGTGCTGGCTCTCCTACTATAACTACATTGATGTGTTAACTTTGGAAAAATATGAGTTTTGTAGTTTTTCAAATATTAATTGCAATATTAGATATTTTTTGACACCCGGTATTGAACAGAAAATTAATTATTTTGAAGCAGTTTATTGACAGCTACTTTATGAACAATTTTACAAAATATATGAAAAAAACTAGGCCGTTTTTGAGGTTGACGGCTGTAATTCTAATGGTTCGATTCCTTCTAAATCGTTGTCTTCCTCTGAAAATGATGAGGTTTTGTCGTCACTAGTTGAAGATCCCAGTGTGATAACTAAATCATCAATAACCGTTTCAATTTTGCCATCTACTTCTCAGTATTTATCTTCAATAGAACGAACATGTTTAACATACGATTTCCAATTTTCAGCCGATATTGAGTCAATCGCTTCTAATGTTATTTTATTTAAATCTTTAATTGAAAGTTCACCGGTGTTGCGCTCTTGTATATTTTTTTTTACTCCTGTCCGTGCAAGTTCAATAAGGTTGAGGTCGCACATGTATGGAGGCAGCCTTAAAGGTGTATGACCGAGGTTACGTAAAAGACCGTCAATTTTATAGTTTTTTTCTCTAGACTTGTTGGCTGATCTAACTTCTTATAATTGATATTTTTTCCATGTTGGATCACATACAAGATTGTTCGATTTAAGCCACGATATCATATGAACTTTTGTAGAGTATTTAGTTGGCACTTTATCTTCTACGTGAGAATGATAAGACGCATTATCTATTACCACGACTGATTTGGGAGTAACGTTAGGTGGAAGCTTCTCGAGCAACCACTTTTCAAAATCATCTCTATTCATCTGTCCATGATAGTCTCCAGTTGTTAGTTCCGAGCGAAAAACTAAAGCAGCACCTGGAACAAATTCGGCGTCTGAACCAGCATGAACTAAAATAAAGCGACTACTAGAGCGGATTCCCTCAACAACACCTGTAACACTTTCACTTTGCCAGCATTTGTTCACTGTCATATCATTAACTACCCAGATTTCGTCTAGATACACAATATTGTAGGGGTTTGCAGGTCGGAACATTCTTCAAGTTTATATAAAATTCCTCTATTGTTCGTCGAATTACTTAAAAATCACCATCGACAATTTTATCCTTGTATGATAATCGGGGTCTTTTTTTACCAGGAGATTTTAACGGTGAAGTAGAACATGAGCGATCATTATGTTCTCTTTGAACTTTTCTTGCACTACTTTCCGAAACACCAGTGTAAAATGCAGCGCGTTCTGTTCGATTTTGAATTGGAATAGTCAAATTATTATTTTCAGCTTCTCTAGTACATGCCTCTAAAACGCTCGCAATAACTTTACGTGCACCGCTTCTAATTGTTTTTCCTCTTTTGCTCACCATCGTCACTTCGAAATAATAATTCAAATTCAACGCAACACATTTATATAGAAATGAAAACAAATGCTCAAAATGTATAGGCGCCACTAGAAATAGTTAGAACCTTCTAGCGGCAAGTGCGTGGAGACTCTAGGCACATCCCAATTACAAGTGGACCAGTGCGAAATTTACTAAATCCTCGATTAATTTTCCATACCGCTTAGCTGCCGCACTTTATAGGTGAAGCGGCAATTTTTTTTAAATTATGCTCAAAAATCAAATGTGGCATAGACGAAACTTGTAAAATGTTAGTATGAATTCAAAATTTATCGAACTAAATTGGGCCACGCTACTCTATCCCTAATAAAGGGAAATATTCGTAAGGAGGGAAGTTCCGGGTAAAGGAAATTTACCCATTTATTAAATTTGTTGTCGTTTGATATATTAATTAGGCTATGTTTTGTGATTTATTTTTGACTTAGTTTATTATTATTATATATGTAAATATGTATTTTTTTATGTTAAAGGTCGTAGTCAAATTAGTTTGAATATAAATGTCTTCCTGATTTGATTTAGGCGGTCTGATGCTGGCAAAATCATCGGTCAATGAATTTTCCTTGTTGCATATCTTTGGTATATTTCTGTACATATGTGGGTAGGTCCAGTCATTTTATAGCTTGTATGAACGGGTATGTTGCAATTCCCGTAGGTGATGTTAAGAATGGCAGTATACTAATTTTATTTTGTTGCCATATTTGTTTTATTTCTGCTTTGAGCGAGGCGTTTTTGTGTTATCTTGTTGTGTTTAAGTCGTAGGGTGTATATATATCTAGAGTACCAGTTACTTTGTACGTTTTCTAAACTAGTTTTATGTCTGGTGTATTGTGCATTTTTGCAATAATATTAATATACATGATGTTCCATTAGAAATAAGCAAGTTGACATCTACTTCCGGTATAACTATAGCATAGTGCTAAATTTTCAGATTTTTCGTAATTATAGCTTTTTCATAATAGATTTATGCAGTTCCCGATGGAACACACACATGGTGTTCCATTAAGAAAAAATTACAATCTCCCCTGTATATTATTAGGTTTAAATAATTTTTCAACACTTGTACAAAAAGTAGTCAAAAAAATCGGAGACACTTTTTGCAGAAAATCGTTTTCAAAAATAATCGAGTTGGTTTACTATTATTAAGTTTTTTCTCTCCGCTAATTTTGTATTTTGGTTGAACATTACTTTAATAAATTTAAGCCCTCTGAAGTCAGAAATTATTCGGTAATCAACTACTCTGTGGTGAGCTAAATTAAACGGGATCTTTTTTAGAAGCTCTTTTATTTTCTATCCCATTTTCATCATTTTTGGATATATCAAAGGCCCCCTCGTCAATTTTATCTTTGTATGATAATCGGGGTCTTTTTTTACCAGGAGATTTTAAAGGTGAAGTAGAACATGAGCGATCATTATGTTCTGTTTGAATTTTTCTTACACTACTTTCCGAAACACCAGTGTAAAATGCAGCGCGTTCTGTTCGATTTTGAATTGGAATAGTCAAACTATTATTTTCAGCTTCTGTAGTACAGGCCTCTATAACGCTCGCAATAACTTCACGTGCACCGCTTCGAATTGTTTTTCCTCTTTTACTCGCCATCGTTACTTCGAAATAATTCAAATTCAACGCAACGCATTTATATAGAAATGAAAAGAAATGCTCGAAATGTATCGCCACCACTGGAAATAGCTAGAACCTTCTAGCGGCAAGTGCATGGAGACTCTAGGTACATCCCAATTATAAGTGGACCAGTGCGAAATTTACTAATTCCTCGATTAATTTTGCATACCGCTTAGCTGGCGCACTTTATAGGTGAAGCGGTAAACTATTACAACAAATAAAATAACATAAAATTTATTTGCGTACACAAATTTTACTTTTCCGCTTGCTTAAGACTATGAACCTTTATTTTAAGAACCGCCCAGTTTTCTTTCGTCTCTCGCACTTTAACTGCGGAATCATATGTGTGTTCTGATTATAAAGATATATTATCTTACAATTGTTACACTATTATTGTTCTTTTGTTAAATTACTAAATTTCTGCGCACAGCTATTGCTCCTGCAGATTATTTTGGTCTATTTACTTTTAGAGATGTTTTGAAATGTATAAACTTATTGGTTTTTTTATGTAAATGAACAATTTGTTTTTATTATTATTATTAAAACAACTTTTCATCCGAAAATCATGTTTGTATTTTTTTTCTGATCGTGAACCTTCTGTGTAATTTTTCACATCTCTCTACTAGTGTTGGGATCGGTTAGTTTTTAGAAATAAATCTTTTTTAAGCAGCGTAAATTTAAGTCTTTTTTAATTTTTCTTCTTACAGATCTTCATTTTATTAGCAACTTGTTATTTTTCTGCTACTTTGGCATCGTTCGCAGTTTCAAATATTTGTCATGAACAATATTGCCTGCAGTTGTTGCACTTTTCATTTTGTTTGCCACGTCCTGGTTTCATTTCTAGAGAACTATCAGTTGCCCGTAAATATTTTAAACAACTAACAGCAGTTTTAAAACGCAAATTTCGCCAAGGGAATAATTTTAAAATCATTTTAACACTATAGTTATTTTCTATTAAACTTAATTTTGTCTTTATTCCCATACGTTAAACAATTATATAATAAAAAAATTTGTATGACAAGTAATGCATTTGACAGGGTTCCTTGAAGCACAATTATTTCGATTGTTTTTGTCATAGCCGACTTAAACAAATTACAAAGTTTAAGTTTAATTTTTTTTAAATGGTTGTTATATTTCAATTCTCTTTTTCTGATTTAGTTTTTTGCCTAAGCTGGTTTTAAACCATGTGAAAGACTCTATGCAAAAAGTCCCTAAGTGATTTTTTCATGTTTTGCGATTTTGATGATTTTGTGTTTCAATTTATTCTGGAAATATTATGAATTGTTTTTTTAATAATTTGATTTCTACTTAAGATGGCATATAACTTCGAACATAATATAGCTGAGGTTCAACTTAAAAATATTATACAATAATAAAAAAGTTTTCCGCGATTGTTATTATTTTTTCACGCGCCCTGTATAAGATATTCACGATTTTTTTACTCCAAGGTATTATATTATTTCATTGTCATATTCAAATATATACGCCAAATATTAGGTTAATCGGATGACAGCAAGTTCTTGAAAAATGAATAACAAATTTTAAACCGGAAAGACAGATATACTTAAGGATCTTTTATGTAAAAACTAACCACACCAATCGAAAGTATCTACATGACATCTACAGTGACTTTATAAGGACAGTGGTGACAATAGAAGCCCACCCGCCACTTTGACACATTAATATAAGAAAATTGGATCAGCTAAACGGTTAATTAATGAAATTATTATTAGTTTCAGTCTACAAAGAGCAATATGCCGCAGAAAAAATCGAAATTTAAATTTCCCACCGATACATTGACCTCAGTCAGCGTCAGTTGTAAATGTAGGGTTATGCTAATAATCTATTCGAACTATCTAATGCAAACTTACTTTTTCATTTAGATACTTAACAAATAACAATGTTTGTGCAAGTGATTTTTTTTTTGTTAAAAAATAACAAGACAGATATACTTAAGGATCTTTTATGTAAAAACTAACCACACCAATCGAAAGTATCTACGTGACATCTACAGTGACTTTATAAGGACAGTGGTGACAATAGAAGCCCACCCGCCACTTTGACACATTAATATAAGAAAATTGGATCAGCTAAACGGTTAATTAATGAAATTATTATTAGTTTCAGTCTACAAAGAGCAATATGCCGCAGAAAAAATCGAAATTTAAATTTCCCACCGATACATTGACCTCAGTCAGCGTCAGTTGTAAATGTAGGGTTATGCTAATAATCTATTCGAACTATCTAATGCAAACTTACTTTTTCATTTAGATACTTAACAAATAACAATGTTTGTGCAAGTGATTTTTTTTTGTTAAAAAATAACTAGTTTCTTTTATCTGTATAATAGCAGAAATATATAATTTCTGCAGGTACAAAACGCAAAGGCAAAAAATCATGTCACAGGGTACCCTCCTGCGATTATGATTTCTGGGCCTCTACCCTCATCAGGCGGGCTTGTACCCAGGGAGATCTGAAATAACGGATTGCTCGATATGACAAAATCGAAAACGAAACGTCTATCATACTGAAACAGTACTACAAGTTAAATGTAACATTTAGCACCACCTATTGGGGCTCCGGTGATTTCCGGCTGCAAACCCATAGGTAATTTAAAAAGTATGCACTAGCACCATCATGCGGAGAGTAGATACTGAAAATCGATAAAAATGCGCTCTCACACATCTTTATCAAAAGTTCTTGGCCGGAAAAGATATATGTATAATAGCAGAAATATATAATTTCTGCAGGAGCAAAACGGCCTACGAGAAGAATTGCTTTCGATTATGTCACAGGGTACCCTCCTGCGATCATCTGCCCTCATCAGGCAGGCTTGTACCCAGGGAGATCTGAAATAACAGATTGCTCGATATGACAAAATCAAAAACGAAACGTCTATCATACTGAAACAGTACTACAAGTTAAATGTAACATTTAGCACCACCTATCGGGGCTCCGGTGATTTCCGGCTGCATACCCATAGGTAATTTAAAAAGTATGCACTAGCACCATCATGCGGAGAGTAGATACTAAAAATCGATAAAAATGCGCTTTCACACATCTTTATCAAAAGTTCTTGGCCGGAAAAGATATATGTATAATAGCAGAAATATATAATTTCTGCAGGAGCAAAACGGCCCACGAGAAGAATTGCTTTCGATTATGTCACAGGGTACCCTCCTGCGATCATGATTTCTGGGCCTCTACCCTCATCAGGCAGGCTTGTACCCAGGGAGATCTGAAATAACAGATTGCTCGATATGACAAAATCAAAAACGAAACGTCTATCATACTGAAACAGTACTACAAGTTAAATGTAACATTTAGCACCACCTATTGGGGCTCCGGTGATTTCCGGCTGCAAACCCATAGGTAATTTAAAAAGTATGCACTAGCACCATCATGAGAGTAGATACTAGGCGATGATGATGGTCTGTTATTTCAGATCTCCCTGGGTACAAGCCTGCCTGATGAGGGTAGAGGCCCGGAAATCATGATCGCAGGAGAGTACCCTGTGACATAATCGAAAGAAATTCTTCTCGTAGGCCGTTTTGCACCTGCAGAAATTATATATTTCTGCTATTATACATGTATCTTTTCCGGCCAAGAACTTTTGATAAAGATGTGTGAGAGCGCATTTTTATCGATTTTTAGTATCTAGTTTCTCTTATGCTAATCTTTGAGAGCTTCTATTCTCAAATTGAGGTGCTGAATGAAGTAAAACATAGAACGGAAGCTTTCACGGCTTTGGTCAATTAAGAAATCATGGTTCTTGGGATTAGACCGTGTCAAATTGGAATTACTATCCGACGTTTCGCCTTCGATTGCACGATGCATCTTCAGGGATTTTTACTCCACGATATCTGAACACTGAATGAGCTCGAAGAGATTCAGGCGGACTTTTATACCCGACTTGTGCTCGCCAAACCGTGACCCTGTGTTAAGATCGGTTTCCACGTGTGATGTAGACCGTAACCCGTATCTCTATTGAAATTATTTGTATGTTTAAATATTTCAATAGATTCTCTAACTTTTCGTTTATAAAAACCTGGAACCGATGCTAGAACCTTGGTTGCCTTTACATTTATGAAATGGCCAATGTTATGCTTGTGTTCAGCTACAACAGATTGAACAATTTGTTTATTTTTAATACATCGGTCATGTTCCTTAAGTCTAGCTGATATTGAGCGTCCTGTTTCTCCCACATACACTTCTCCACAGGAGCAAAGAAGTTTATATACTCCTTCTGTTTGGAAAGGTACAAGATCTTTCCGGGATCGCAAGCATTGTCCAATCTTCTTATGTGTATTGGAGATTGTACCTATGTTGGACCGCCGAAGTAATCGTCCTATTTTGTCTGTAGTGCCATGTATGTAGGGAACAACAACCCTACCTAATGGTGGCTCTTTATCATTCTCCTTTGGCGGAGTTGGTTTACTATGTCTTTTAATTGAACGCGTAATATCTTCAGTACAATAGCCATTCGTTCTGAGAGCTTCGGTTAGTTTCGATGTTTCCGATGTTAAAGAATCTTGATCAGAAATCGAAATCGACCGAAGCTCTCAGAGGGAATGGCTATTGCACTGAAGATATTACGCGTTCAATTAAAAGACATAGTAAACCAACTCCTCCAAAGGAGAATGATAAAGAGCCACCATTAGGTAGGGCTGTTCTTCCCTACATACATGGCACTACAAACAAAATAGGACGATTACTTCGGCGGTCCAACATACGTACAATCTTCAATACCCGTAAGAAGATTGTACTTTTCCAAACAGAAGGAGTATATAAAATTCCTTGCTCCTGTGGAGAAGTATATGTGGGAGAAACAGGTCGCTCAATATCAACTAGACTTAAGGAACATGAACGATGTATTAAAAATAAACAAATTGTTCAATCTGCTGTAGCTGAACACCAGCATAACACTGGCCATTTCATAAATGTAAAGGAAACCAAGGTTCTAGCATCGGTTCCAGGTTTTTATAAACGAAAAGTTAGAGAATCTATTAAAATATTTAAACATACAAAAAATTACAATAGAGATACGGGTTACGGTCTACATCACACGTGGAAACTGATCTTAACACAGGGTCACGGTTCGGAGAGCACAAGTCGGGTATAAAAGCCCGCCTGAATCTCTTCGGGATCATTTAGTGTTCAGATCTCGTAGAGTAAAGATCCTTGAAGATGCCGCGTGCAATGTCTTTTACAGCAAAATAAAACCAAAACATAATAATGTGCATTATTTAATAACTTTTCTTGAAGGAAACTTAATCTTAAGACATTTACGGTCATAGTCATTTATAAAATTCATCACAAAGACTTTATAATTACAAGCAAAAAGCACATGAACCAGGCTTAAATACATTTCTTCATATGGCCAATGGTTTAGAACTTATTGTTTGAATCAATATAAATTTTAATAATTACACAAACTAATAAAATACACTAAACCAACAAATTTCATAAGAAACCTACGTAGCTCAAAGTAAACACAACGATTTTAGCAGCAATATGGCCGAACCAATCAAAAATTGGTTTTCCTATTGTCGCCACAGTCCTTATAAAGTCACTGTAAAAATAGCTAGTGTCACTTAGGAAGTTCTTGTATAGAATTATTCTGTTGGAGACTTCTTTATACTGGTTCCCACGAGATATTTTCTATATACTAACTTTATCAGTGGTTCATTTTTGCAACGACTTTAAAAGCACCACATTGGGAAAGTTTCTGTAAGTCCTACTCCGTATATTTGTTTTCTTCTTGCCTCATAACTTTTGGGGCCTAGGATATACATAAAAATTGGTTAAAAAATAGAAAAGCTATTGGTTTTTAAAAAGGGGCTGTTTAATTTGCCCCGCAGTGTATAATTTGCAAGCAGTCTGCCTGAGACAATTTAAGCAATTACACAAAAACAAAAACGGAATTAGTAACGCTGACATTTTTTTGCCTTAACGATTGTTATTATTTTAGCAATTTAATGTCGCATTCAAATTATACAGACCACAAATAAAAACAGTGACAGTTTTCATAAAATTAGTATTTAGTTTGGTATAATAACAAAGAACGTTATGGTCCGCAGACCACAAAGGAAGTTAACACATTTCTTCGGGTTAAATGTGTCGCACTAATGCTTGCATGTATACATCGGACTAAAAATAGGCTTGTAGTATAGTGAGTTACCGATATTTCCAGTGCGTAAATCGTCGTTTATAGAGATCATTGACTTGTCTTTATTTATGCTGGTACTACAACTTAATCGGTCAAGTTGTAAACTGGTTTATGTTTGGGAAGAAAATATAAACTGCTTAACACACAAGTGTAAAATTAATTACATTTTTAGAACTTCCCTTTAACTCAGGTTAAGTTGTTACCTCTAAACGCTTAAATATTGCCAGATTATTGAATTTCAAATTAAAAAAATGTCATCTTGAATTTATTTCTGAAATTTTTTTTGAATCACTATCGACAAATTTTTTGAGTTTGTTTTTTTTATTAGGTGTAATCATATTCTCCGTATAAAATCCGGAAGATGAATTAGATAGATCTATGATATTTTCATATGAAAAAAGACGATAAACATATAAATACCAGCAGTTGCAAAAATCTTTGAGCGATGTCACTTCAAAGTCAGATTGACAAGTCAGTGACAAAATGAGTAATAGAAAACAATTTTCGGGTTTTTTTGCATCCAACGAAAAAAAATGGTATTAAATCTAATAAAATATTACGAAAATAAAAATTCACCAGCCTATATCCAGGAGACAGTAGCAAAAGCTCTGGGAATCGGTATAAGGACTGTGCAGAAAATTGTGCATGAAATAATAAAGCATAATTTACTACCGAAGAAGATTAAGAAAAGTACACGAAAAAAGCCAAAGACAGAAGACTTAAGTAACAATGTAAAAATGGATGTTCGTAATACAACTTACGATTTATACACATCAAAAACTAATATAACCCTTCGATTTTTAAAAGAAGCTTTAAAAAATCGAGGCATATTGGAAATTGGACTAAAATCGATGTCAAAATTAATAAAAATGTTGGGTTTTCGATATAAAAAGGACTGTAATCGAAGATTTTTATGCGAGTTACCACATATAGCAAGTCAGCGTATCCAGTTTCTAAAGAAATACACGGAAAATGTTAATTCAAAATTTAGAAAAGTGGTATTTTTAGACGAGACTTGGATATTTTCTAATGGAAGTGGTTCGAAATCTTGGCAGGACGAGTCTGTAAAGAGTGTCAAGAGAAAAAAGGGATGTTGCACGGGAAAACTGTTCATCATTTTGCATGCAGGTTCTTCAACAGGATTTCTCCCAGGTGCAAGTTTACTGTTTTTTTCAACATCCAAAAGTATGGACTACCATAATAATATGAACTGTGAACTGAAAAGTGGTTAAAAGAACAACTGATTTCAAATTTAGATGCTCCATCTTTAATCATTCTGGACAATGCATCTTATCATTCAAGAATCTTAAATAAACCTACTTCATCCTGGAAGAAAAGTGATATTTATGATTGGCTAATAAAACAAAAACAAAATCCTTTATCCAATATACTGAAACTAGAACTTCTTTTAACGGCAAAATCTATTAAAAAACCAACAATATATGCCGTAAATGAAATATTACGGGAAAATGGACATGAGGTTTTACGACTGTCGCCATACCATTGCCAGTTTAACGCAATAGAATTAATATGGGTTGAGGCAAAATCATATTACGAAAAACACGTGAACGATGGTCTTACATCAGATGAAGTGCAAATTGTTTGGCAAGATTCATTAAATTATATTAGGGCGGAGTACTGGAAGCAATCTGTGGAACATACGGAGAAATTAATATGGGATTGGTGGAATCGAGAACGAGTTCTAGATGTCGAAATAGCACCAATGAACATTGCGCCATTTAAGGACGACTCAGAAGATGAGGACTTTGTAAGTGATGATAATATTTTTTAGTCTATAATACTAAAAAGTTTCTGAAGGATTATATTAGTCTTTGACGTGTATAAATCATAAATTGCATTATGAATTTACGAAAATGAAAATTCACCGGCCAATATCCAGGAGACAGTAGCAAAAGCTCTGGGAATCGGTATAAGGACTGTGCAGAAAATTGTGCATGAAAAAAAGCATATTTTATTACCGAAGAAGATTAAGAAAAGTACACGAAAAAGGCCAAAGACAGAAGACTTAAGTGACAATGTAAAAATGGATGTTCGTAATGCAATTTACGATTTATACACATCAAAAACTAATATAACCCTTCAAGTTTTAAAAGAAGCTTTAAAAAATCGAGGCATATTGGAAATGGACTAAAATCGTTGTCAAAATTAATAAAAATGTTGGGTTTTCGATATAAAAAGGACTGTAATTGAAGATTTTTATGCGAGTTGCCACATATAGCAAGTCAGCGTATCCACTTTCTAAAGAAATACACGGAAAATGTTAATTCAAAATTTAGAAAAGTGGTATTTTTAGACGAGACTTGGATATTTTCTAATGGAAGTGGTTCGAAATCTTGGCAGGTCGAGTGTGTAAAAAGTGTCAAGAGAAAAAAGGGATGTGGGACGGGAAAACGGTTCATCATTTTGTTCTTCAACAGGATTTCTCCCAGATGCAAGTTTACTGTTTTCTTCAACATCCAAAAGTATGGACTACCATGATAATATGAACTGTGAATTGTTTGAAAAGTGGTTAAAAGAACAACTGATTCCAAATTTAGATGGTCCATCTTTAATCATTCTGGACAATGCATCTTATCATTCAAGAATCTTAAATAAACAACCTACTTCATCCTGGAAGAAAAATGATATTTATGACTAGCTAATAAAACAAAAACAAAATCATTTACCCAATATGCTGAAACTAGAACTTCTTTTAATGGCAAAATCTATTAAAAAACCAACAATATATGCCGTAGATGAAATATTACGGGAAAATGTACATGAAGTTTTTCGACTGCCGCCATACCATTGCCAGTTTAACGCAATAGAATTAATATGGGCTGGGGCAAAATCATATTACGAAAAACAGGTGAACGATGGTCTTACTTCAGATGAAGTATAAATTGCTTGGCAAGATTCAATAAATTATATTACGCCAGAGTATTGGAAGAAATCTGTGGAACATACGGAGAAATTAATATGGGATTGGTGGAATCGAGAACGAGTTCTAGATGTCGAAATAGCGCCAATGATCATTGCGCCATTTGAGGACGACTCAGAAGAAGAGGACTTTTTAAGTGATTATGATATTTTTTAATCTGTAATATTAAAAAATTTCTGAAGGATTATATTAGTCTTTGACGTTTATAAATCATAAATTGCATTATGAATATCCATTTTTGGATCGTAACTTAGGGATTTTTTCGTGTACATTTCTTAATCTTCTTCGGAAGTAAATTGTGTTTTTTTTTCATGCACAAGTTTCTGTACATTCCTTATACCGATTCTCATAACTTTTGCCACTGGCTTCTGGATATTAGCCAGTGAATTTTAATTAAAAATTTTTAGATTTGGCACCATTTTTTTGCTTACTTTTTTAGTACATTTGTAATTGTGTAGGCAATAAATAAATAATTATAGAATACTTGTTCCAGTTTTAAAGCGTGTTTAAAATAAGTAATTTTTTTATTAATTATAAGACAAAATTTGATATATAAAAACCAGTTGTATCTACTGCTGGATTTCGGTCTATATCTCGCAGATGCCTATGCAGTGTGTCTTAGACGTTTTTATAAAGGTATATAGGACCTACAGTTTATCGTCGGATAAGAGGTGATTTTAGCGTATTGCAATTGGAATGCGCCAACGCCTACCCATCACAGGGTGAGCGCATTTTATTTATTTCAGCATTTTTTTAGCATCAAAGGCAGACACTCAACTGCTGAGCTACGCTCGCCACTGAGTACTTTATAATCAAGAACAAAAAAAAAAAAGATTGTCAGAAGGGAACAAAATGGTTTCATTTTGAAATAAAATCTAATATGGCGGTACAAAATGGCTGCCTAGTGAAATGGCGGAAAAAAATAGCGATTTAATAAAATATTTAAAAAATCAACATGAAAGAACTATTTATTAGATCGATTTGTGCAAGAATTAAGCCTGATATAGAGATGAACAACAAACAACAAATAAAATGTTTAAAATCGTGAAAAAAATCTCCTTCCAAGTTTTTACATAGCTTCAACATTTAGGGGTTCTAGATGCTTAAAATTCCGTCGGTCTAGCTGTCGGTTTGTCTGCTTAACAGACAAGTGTAAAATGAATTACATTTTTAGAATTTCTCTTTAACTCATTTTACCTCGAAACTCTTAAGCATTGCCAGATTATTAAATTTCAAATTTAAAAAAAAAGGAATACCATTGTCATTTAAATTTATTTCTGATTTTGAATCACTATCATCAGCTATTTGCATCCACTGCTGGATATCGGCTTATATCTCGCAGATGGCGCTGTGCAGTGTGTCTTAGACGTTTTTATAAAGGTATATAGGACCAACAGTTTATCGTCGGATAAGAGGTGATTTTAGCGTATTACAATTGGGATGCGCCACCGCCTACCCATCACATGGTGAGCGCATTTTATTTATTTCAAACAAAATTTGCCTTGTCTGGAGGACCTTGATCATCAAAGGCAGAAATTCAAGACGATCGCCACTGAGTACTTTATAATCAAGAACAAAAAAATATTACATACATTAATATCATATTACCTTCCCAGGTTTTTTCATATCTTCACGTTTTAGGGTCCCTAGATGTCAAAAAACATGTTTTTTCAATTACTTCGGTGTGATTGTACGCGGCATAGCTCAAAAACTAATCCAATAAATTTCAAATTTTCCTCAAAAATCGAAGTCCATAAGGGAATGAAATGGCTGAAATTGGAAAAAATATAATATGGCGGAACAAAATGATTGCCTAGTGTGATTTAGAAAAAATATTACTAAAAAAAGTACTATTAGTACTTCAAGTATTACATAGAAATTTGGCACGAATCCAAGATGGTGGAAGAAAATAGCAGTTTAATAAAATATTTAAAAAATCTGCATAAAAACACTTCTTATTAGTTTGATTTGTGCAAGAATTAAGCGTTATAGAGATGACTGGTAAAATTATGGTACGAATTCAAGATGGCGGAACAAAATGGCGGTCAAATAAAATATTTGTCATCGTGAATAAAAAGACCCTCCAAGTTTTTACATAGCTTCAACTTTTAACGTTTCTAGATGCCCAAAAACATATTTTTGTTTTAATTCCGTCGTTCTAGCTGTTGGTTTGTCTGTCTCTAAATGTGGGGCATGTTAAAGATCTTATGGGGATAACGTGGCAACATTTCGGTAAATATCCAATATGGCAGAATGAAACGGCGGCGTGGAGAATTGTTAAAAAAATTATCACTAAAAATCTAATTATCCGGATTAGAGAAATCAATTATTACATAGAAATAAACTAGTAAAATTGTAGTACGAATTCAAAGTGGCTCAACAAAATGGCGACCAAATAATGTTTAAATGTTTAAAATATCAACGTAAAAAGTTTTTCTTATTCAATTAGCTTCAAATTTTTCTCAAAAATTGAATGTATATGTGTTACTAAATGAGTATGTGCGAAACTAACTTGAGTCACACTTCACTATTCCTAAGTAAAAAAATATTCATAACGCGGAAAGTTCCGGTAAAATTTAAATGCGTTTATAAACTTAAATCAGAGTTTTGTAGATCTACCTCCAACTCTGGTGTTTTCTAGCAACATCTTGTTTGTCTTGGCTTTTATTCTCTTTGAGTCACAATTATTTAATAAACTTTAACCTTTAATTAAACCACACATTAAAATGCACTCTAAAACTTAAGCCAATCACTGTTTTGTTGATCTACCTATTTTGCGTAACAGACACGTAACACCCGAAACTCTAAAAGTATTTTGTTTTTTGACATAATTTAATCTACGTACACTTGCGTATTAGCTCTGCTTACTAGTTCTTACTACTATTTCTCAAGTAATTGAAAATAGCCAATCGATGTATTTTAGCTCGGAGAATTCGAAAATCGTAACAAAAAACAACTGAATGAAAAACAAAAGACAAAAATGTTGCTAAAGCCAAGGATGTTGCGTTTTTTAAACGGAACACCTTATATATTATTACATTTTTGGATTCTATGGTCAATTCTAAGTGTTTTTTAATAAGGGTACTATATGTCTATCTTCAAATGGTTTTGATTTATTGATGTTTGAAAATTGAAATTTTTGCTTCTTTGAGCAGTCATAGTCAAAAGTCAAAGTCAAAAAATAGCCTTATTGTTTTAACTAGAAGTTGCTAACAAAGCCTTGATAAAATAAAAAAAATATTACTAATAATATAGGTAATAAAATAAAATAATATAATGGTGTGTACATACATATATATATACATACACATATACATATACATATATACATACACACATTCATACATAAATAAATACAACCATACATACACAATACAGATACAGATTCACAAATATAAAAAAACACCTAAATAAAAACTTAACATCAACAGATTTTCACAAGAAAAAAAAATCTAAATTTAATATGGGTAAACAAAATTAAAACTTCAAAAAGCACATAAATTTAAAAAATAACAAATACATTAAAATTAATACATATATATCAGTTAAAAACTGTGTCATAAAACTCTTCCAAGGTATAATATGACTCAGGTGTTAGTAATTTCTTTACTGCTGTCTTGAATTTATTTAAACAATTAATTTTTCTAATTTCCATCGGCAGATGGTTAAAGAGCTTTTTGCCTTCATAGAAAAAGGACTTTTTTACTAGCTCCGAGTGCGGTATTGGAAGCTTCAATGAAAAGGGACGTCGGGACGGATATGGTCCAATCACGTTCAGTTCATCCCTATACTTTTTAAAGATTAACGTTACCGTCTCTAGGATGAATATAGAGCACAAAGTCAATATTCCAGATTGGCGAAATAAACCACGGTAGGAGTCCCAAACTTTTGCGTCACAAAGATAACGAATTGCCCTCTTTTGAAGTAAAAATACAGATGTGAATAAAAATTGAGGGCATGTACCCCAAAACGCAATGCCATAGCGAAGGTGAGGTTCAATTGCCGCATAATAGACATTTTTGACCATAACAAAACCCAGACTACTCTTTACCACCTTAACAGCATAACACCCAGATGATACCTTTGTGCATATCCCAGATATGTGTTCTTCAAATCTTAGAGAATTATCAATGGTTATGCCGAGGAAGCGATTGAATTCAAGAATCGGAAGTGGCGAAGCATCAATACATATATCTTGAACAACACACTTAAAAGAAAGAATACTCGTTTTCAATGTGTTAAAACAGAGGCAGTTAGAATTACACCAATATTTAACAGCCACTGGGTTCTTTGAAATACTGTTAATTAGTCTGGCTAAATCCACGTCATGCCATAGAATGGTTGTGTCATCAGCAAACCCGTGAAGAGTCCATTTATTTGAACCTGTGGCAACTCATTTTCCGTTAAATATAGCACCTGAACCGTTGGATCTAGAGCAAAATAACTTTTACATTCCCATCTTAGTTTTTGATAAGCTATCTTATGATGCCAGTCAAACAAAAAAAACGGAAATTATTTTGCTACCTATGAGTATATTCAGTTAGATAGGTAATATATTAGGTAATGAATATATTCAATTAAATAGGTACAAATTTTTTACGAATATTGTGCACCACGTGAAAGTTTTTAAAAAATATCGAGTACTGCATGAAAATGACGTCATTTTTGCAATTTTAGTTTAATCGACAATAAAACACATTCGGTATTATTCTTAAAATGATCTAATAAATGTATTTCCTATATTAAAAATTATAGCATTCAGAGCTTTAAAACAAACATCAGTGAAAATTAACTTATGATTTGTAATATATTGTTACTCTTCATACAAATTTACTGAGCACCGAGGAAACGTAAAGCAAAGTAAAGCAAAAGGGGCGCAAAAGTCTTTCTCGTTCTCCGCAATACGTTTGCGATTTTCTTTTGCATTTTTTTTCAACGTAGTACATGAGAAAGGTGTTTGATGTGTTGTTTTGATGCCTGGCTGGCATCCAAAATAAATTGATTTCTATATGGCCGCCTCTTAAAGATATCTTTAAAATAAAATTAGGAATAACAAAAAATGTTAAACATGCTGAATATTAATGAGTCTTACATGGAGTTTTATATGTAAAAACATGGTTAAAATATGTGCCTATTCGATATACAAATTGTATTTCCAGTTATTTAAACATCATGTTAAATATGAGATTGTTTTATAGTAGTTTACTTCCGAATTATTCAAATAAATATGTTTTTTCTGTTTATTTCTAGGTAAAATGGATGATGTACTGGATAGTATTCGCACTTTTTACTTGCATAGAAACTTTCACAGATATATTCCTTAGTTGGTAAGTAAAAAACGTGTTTATTATAAATTCAGAATTTTGAAATTCGTAACTTGTTTTATTATCATAAATACATAGTATTTGTTGACAAAGCTTGACAATTAATAATAGGAATTCATACTAGCCGGTTGTATGTCATTATATATTAAAAATATCAATACACTAAATAATAAGTAAACATTGTAGGATGACAAAAGAATGTAACGAAAGGTTGTTAGTTAAAGTTATCACTAGAAAATTGTTGTAAATTATAATAAGCTTTTCTTTTCAGTAGGGACGATACATACTTTTTAAGTTGTATCTGTGATCCTAGATTTTTTACTTGGAAGGTTCAAAATCTTAAGGCTTTCATATATTCTTTGATGAGATTACTTTTAGAATTTGGTAATGATACATTGCTTTTGTTAAATACAGGTCTCAAGGCAGCGATTTTACCAGTATTACCGCCCTTATACCTCTTATAGACGAGACACACTGTTTCCAATATAAACAAACAGATTAATGTAAGTATCCTCTGTTGTACGAACAAAAAGGCCTGCAAAATTATTTCATGTTAGCCTTGCAGATATACGTTATTGCCCGTTTATTGCAGGTATTCCTAAAAGTGTGACATCCCCTGATTAGCCCTTCATTCAACGCCCTTGTATGATCTTCAGGTGTAAGGTTTTTGTCAGTTAACAAATCCAGAAAATTGTTATGCTGCTTACTATGAATATCACAGCCATCCGAACTTACATTATCGCAATAAAAACTTAGTACACTATTCTGACAATAAGACAGTTGTGTCATCAGCAAAGACTGTAAATCGCCATCGAATGTCGAGGCCACCCTGTCGCCTTCATTCAGGCTTATATATATATATATATATATATATATATATATATATATAAATAAATTTTTCTAAAAAGCCAAATATGACTACGTTTGTACTTTTAGGCTCTTGAAACCCATATTGACATTTGCTCAAAGTATTGTGCGACAGTAATAAGGAGATAGGTCTAAAGATTCCAAGATTTTCAGAATCTCCTCTCTTGTATATTAAATTGACGACAGCAATCTTTAAACAAGGTGGAAATGCTGCAGTATCAAATAAATTATTTAACGCATCAACCAAAATCCTAAGTGCATCACCAAAATCCTAAGTGCATGATCAGTCAGAAGCTCAAGCACTCGGATATCTCATCCACCCCCGATAACTTCTTATTCTTTATTTATATAAAACAATCAGTATAACATAAGTAAAATGAACATAATTAACAGGACTCAAGTAAGATGGGGGAATAGTATCAGAATGTTACTCTCAATTGTAATTTGATTATTACTTTTTGAGATAGGACTACTTTTAAGTCCGTTAATATTGTTCCAGTCTTCTTTGGTCTTGTTATGTGCCTTCTCTACTCCGTCTCTATAGTACATTTGTTTAGCAGTCATTATAACTCGCCTTTACCCAGTCCAACAATCGGTTTCCATGTGTGATGTAGAAGGTAGCCTGTATATCTATTAAAATTATTAGGATGCTTGTAAATTTCAATAGATTTTCTAATTTTCCATTTATAGAAAGCACTTTGGATTCTTTTACATTTTTGACATCTTCAGTGGAATGCTGGTGTTCAGATACATCAGATTATACAATGTTTTTCTTTATATACATCGTGATTATTCCTTAAGCTTTGCGGAAATTGATCGTCCGGTTTTTCTACCACAAGAACAAGGAATTACACATTCCCCTTGGGATCTGGTTGGAAAGGAATAATGTTTTTAGGCGACCGCAAACATTTTCTAATTTTCTTGGGTTGAAGATTGTACGGACGTTGAACTACACTTCCTATCGGTAATCTTTATTAGTTTCTTGTCGCGGAATAGGATTATTATATTTTCTAATTGAACGTATAATATCTCTAGTGCAGTACCTATTCCCTCCTAAAGTTAGAGTCGGTTTCTCTATTTCCGATCGTAAAGAATTTTGGTGAACCAAATAATTCATAACAGATATTTCCAAGCCAGAAATTCCTTTCGGGGGGGGGGGGTCCAGATAGTCAAATCTCAGAAAAATTAGGAAGAAACATATATCAACGTATTTGTAGTTTGGGGGGGGGGCCGCCCTGGCTACGTGCCTAGGTGTTTCTGATTTAGATGATCAAGAAAAACGGGGAGAGTTTTCTGAACGATCATGTACATATCTGAACTACGATTTTAGCTTTATGCTGACGATTCTAAAGCTTCCTTCTCAAAAGCGTTCTTTAAATTATTGGCTATCACAGTTGACAGTGAAGATCCCATGGCTGCTAAGGAGGTTTGTTCATAAAAAGTTTTTCGAAAAACGAATATATGGACATGAGACATGCTTCAGTCAGATCTGAAAGTGAGTTGTCATGGTGAAATATTTCTGATATAATGGAAATTGAATCATTAATAGGTACATATTCTACATCGAAACTGACTCTTTTGGATCAAACTGGATTGTTTTTAATTTCTCTACAAAATATATGGAGTTCCAATTATATGAAATGTTTTTCCTGCAAAACAATTAAGAATATTTGAAATATATTTACCAATATTGTAAGTGAACAATTCTATTGCACTGACAGGTACAATAATCTTGGTATTTTAGGTAGTCTATAGAGCCGACGGGTCCTAGACCTGCTTGGTTTTAACGTGTCTTTCTTCTCTGTTGGCAGGTTAGATGCGTTCATAAGTTGGTTGTCCGTCTTTGTATTTTATTTGTTGGGTCTGTCTGAATTACTCTGTAAGTGTTATGGTACAAAAGTAATTGTATTTTCCCCACGTAATCTGTTTTGTCCATGGCGACAGTGTCATTTTCCTTGTCCGCTGAAAGGACCAAAATTGTCATTTATACTTGATTTCTATTTTTTCCGCCATTGTGTGATATTTTAGACTCCTATTTTTAGATCGAATTGTACCATTAATAAATTTGCATACAATTCTGATTACGATCGGCTTGATTTTTCTGCTTTATTTCGTTATTATTTTAAATTGAATGATTAATTGCCGTTTCCTTTTAAATCAATAGTAAACGAGTGCATGGGTGCATTTTTGTTTAATTAATGTTTTACGTCAACCCTAATAAATTTTAATAACGGCAATTAAAGTAATACGCAGTTCTATGTATGTACGTATATATCAATAAAAGAACTTCTTTGGACAAAAACAATATTTTTTTTTATAATAAAGTTTAAATGAAAGGAATTTAAATATAAAAAATTAAAATAAAAAATTTTCAGAGGGGGTTTCTTAAAAAATTGTTATTATCCATAGCGTGCATACAATATACTTGCATACTTTTGTCAAAATTCTCTTAATTATTTTAAATTTGTATGGTCTTTTTTCCATAAATTTAATATAAAATCCACCGTCTATCATCAAAAATGAAAAAAAGTGTCGAACCACTTAAAATTATTCCGCCACAGAAGCACTTTTAAGGGATAAGGAATTTTAAGAACACAGTAATTTATTATTGCCTAACCTGTCATAAAAGGCACTGCACGCCAATGATTTTTTATTTTTTTTTCTTCTTTATTTTCTTTTTGAAAAAAAAATTATTGCTAATTGCGATGGGGGTATGTTGGTTATCACTGAGAAATCTTTTTAAAGGGACACAATTCAAAACAGTCAAAAGAAATTTGACTCAGGAGATGACACGGAGTGTACACATAGTGTACTGGACGAGAAATTTAACAGTTTACGTTTATATTGATGACTTTAATTTACATAACATTTTAAGCATTCATCTACATTATTTATGAGGGTAATTAATTATATTATTTTTTTTAGGTTCCCGTTCTATTACGAAATAAAAATAATTCTAGTGATATGGTTGCTTTCGCCGGCTACGAAAGGATCCAGTATTCTATATAGGAAATTTGTACATCCCATGTTGAGCAGTAGAGAGCAGGTAATAAGTAATTTGAACGCAAGAGTTTTGTACACATGCTGACAGAATGAAACTTAGAAATCTGTCTAACAAGCATAGGCGCTCAACTTTTTAAAAATAAAGAACATTTGTTTTGTCGTTGGGACTGACCTGGGATGAAGTCAATTTCATATATTTTTACTACACATCTTTTACCTGAGTAATTTAATTGGATCTTTTAAAGATAAAAGGTTCTCGTTTTCAATTTCTAAATAAACTCCTAGACAGATGAAAAGGATATAAACCTTTTTTGTGTTCTTTCAAAAAACATCTTTAAAAGCTTGTCAAATTGTACGGAAACACTCATTATATGTACCGGGTGACTTCGTATAAACTGGCACCCCCCGTAACTTTTCTATTTTTTTGTCGTACAAAAAAAATAAAAATACTGACATACAGAGGATTTTTTTTACGTTATAATTCTGCATTGTAATTCCCAGTAACTTTTCATATATACGAGGAACGACAAAAAGTACAATTTTCTTTAATGGAATGCCCTGTAAATTTTTGCCTAAAATGAAAGATCTTTTTTTTCTGATTCCAAATATATAATACAAGTTGACATTTGGTTTAGCCGTTTTCGAGTTATTTAAGTTTAAAAATCAATTTTCTTTATAGACTGTAAAATTACTGGCTATAAAATAACAGCTTTTTGAGCAGTTGGCTATGGAAATAAACAATATTAACAAATGTTTCTGAAATGACTTTGACATTTAAATCGCTGTTAATAGAACTAAATCAATTCTTTTTGATATATTTTTTTAAATGGTTTATTCTGTGGCAGGAAAACGAGAAATTGTTTGTTTGTATGCTGAAAATAATTATAATGCTTCTGCAACGCGACGTGCTTACATGGCAAATCATCCCGATGGTCCGATTCCCTCAAGATCGACAATCCAGAATATTTTCACCAAATTTCGAACAACGTCAGATTTGCAAGGAAAGAAGAGGGAACTAAACAATAATACGGAAAATCACGATTTAAATATTGCTTTACATCACGTAGAAAATCCGAGTCAATCACTGCGAACTACTTTCAAGGAAATGCGGGCCCGTTACGGAGTAAAAAGAACTTCACGTGAAATATTAGGAAGGTTTTAAAGAAATATGGATTTAGGCTGTATAAATATCATACTGTTCAAAAATTAACTCAAAGGCATAAGAATCAACGACTCAATTTCTGCAACTTTATGTTAAATAGAATAAATAACGAAAGAAACTTTTTTAAAAATATATTATGGATCGATGAGTCAAGCTTTTCAACTAGTGGATTACCAAATCGACGAAATTTTCGTCACTGGGCACAAGAAAATCCCCAACTCACAAGGGAAGTTCAATTTCAAGGTAGGAGAACAGTTAATGTTTGGTGCGGCCTGCTGAAGAATAGGGTAATAGGGCCCTATTTTTTCGAAGGAACATTAACTGGACCTATATATCAAGAATTTCTGGAAACTCACCTACAGGAAATGCTAGAAAACTTACCGTTAAGGCAGTATATGAACATAGTTTTTCAACATGACGGTGCCCCACCACATGTGGTACGTGACGTGAAGACTTTTTTGGATGAGAATTACGAGTGGTTTGGAAGAAATGGAATCATTTCGTGGCATTCAAATAGTCCAGATCTAACTCCCATGGATAATTTTTTGTGGGGGTATATTAAAAACAAAATATATTGAGCACTTTCGAAACGTTTATCGCGAATGTGTAGATAATCAGGGAGGAAATATTCATTCTGATTAATTTGTTTTGTGTTATTTGGTTCATCTGTGTATTTTGCAGTGAAATATATGAATAAATTGTTTATATTCAATTTTTACTTCGCTGTTTTATTATAATGCCTAGGTATGCAATAATTTGACATTTGACAGAACATTTGTTTATATTGTTTATTTCCACAGCCAACTGCTCAAAAAGCTGATATTTTATAGCCAGTAATTTTACAGCCTATAATGAAAATTGATTTTTAAACTTAAATAACTCGAAAACGGCTAAACCAAATGTCAACTTGTATTATATATTTGGAATCAGAAATAAAAGATCTTTCATTTTACGCAAAAATTTACAGGGCATTCCATTAAAAAAATTGTACTTTTCGTCGTTACTCGTATATATGAAAAGTTACTGGGAATTACAATGCAGATTTATAACGTAAAAAAAATCCTCTGTATGTCAGTATTTTTATTTTTTTTTGTACGACAAAAAATAAAAAAGTTACGGGGGTTGCCAGTTTATACGAAGTCACCCGGTACTGTTTATATTTGCCAAAACACATTTTTGTGTTATTGTTCTCATATTACTAAACTGACTGGTTGAAAAAGTGACTATAACGCATACAGGGGTAATATAAAAGTTTGTTTTTATGTTTAATTTTTAAAACGCCTTGTAGAATATCATAAGTGCAGAAAAATGGTAAATCATAATTCATAATTTAGACATATTTCTGAGGAGTATTTTGCTTTTAATTCATTGCTTTAGTTTTTTTTTTTGAAAGGTTAACGCAAAACAGTGCATTTTACCATATTATCCATAAAGTCTTACAAGTCCCCAAATGAATCTAATAGCCTTGGAAATTAAATCAGACGGTCATTTGTGATTTGTTAGCGTGCCTGGAAATGCCAAATAAACAACATAAAATATTAAGTCTTAATATAATCTGGGTCATTCAATAGTGATAATGGCAAGACAAATTACCCCAGAAAATGTAGCCAAAATTATGGCTTTAGTGGCAATAATGTTAATTGTGCTGCCAGAAGATTACGGATTCTAGAAGCGACGGCCAGAAGAGCGAGACAAATGTTTCTTTAGGCCAATCATTAGAGCAAAAAAGTGATTTATTGCCAAAAATAGAAACCGGAAACCAAGTGCGCCATCACACTCAAGACAGTCCAGAGTAATACTCCATTATGTTTTACACTCGCAACCATTATTTGTTTATTTGTTATAAAAAATGTAATGCAAAAAATCGCGTTTCTTTCAAACAGTATAATGATATGGTTACACGACTATATCAGATCATTAGGACAGGAGAAAAAATTGAAAATGTTTGATTTTTTTTTGAAAATTCATAACTCTGTTATTTCTCAAGTTGTAGCGAAAGCTCTTTGCGAAATAATAGTTATTGATATGTACTTTATGCGCACCAAAACCAAGCTCTGTGGAATTATTAGTTTTTGCACAATTGCGATTTGAATTTTTTAACGCACTATTTTTCAGCGTGCCTAGATGCGCCGTGGATGATCTTATTTGAAAAGGTATATTCTTATTTCGCTCTAAAATTATTTGAAATACCGAAAAATGGTTCCGAACATGACCAAAACCGCCCGCGCGAACGCGTGAAAGTAGTCGAGTAGAATGGTAGCAACCGAGGCAACCGAGGGGAAATTATTTTTTTAGTGATCAAGCTTAACAGCAAAGACTATGTAGCAAAACGTCCGCTAGCAGCATTCCTGTTAAATCTTTGCGCAAGCAAAGAATCGGTTTTCTCGGGTTCAGTTACCTTAATATAAAAAAAAAACATTCTAACAACCTCTGCATTTGCTGAGACAATTAAAGTTGAAGAGTACTAGGTTGCATAGTGAGCGTCTCTATTATTATGGTTACCATCGGCTGCCGTGCTTTCCCCCTCTACTTGAATATTTTCCACCGTCCGGTCGTTTCTGGTCATGTTTTGAAGCATTTTTCGCGTATTTCACAGCATTATAGCGCGAAATAGGAACATACGTTTGATACTTCTACTTTCGATATGATTTTGCAGAATTGAAATCGCATCGTCCACGACGCATCCAGGTACACTGAAAAATAGTGCATTAAAAAAATTCAAGTCGCAATTGTGTAAAAACTAATAATCTCACAGCGCTTGGTGGTTTAAAGTATGCATAAAGTACAAGTTTTTTTTTTTTAATTTGGCCCCACCTGAGAGCCTTTTGTTTTTAAAGCTACAAAAAATAACCTGTTTTTTTACATTTAACCTTTTTATAAGTTAATCACATATCACGTGACACCCTCCATTATCCAAGCAATTTTGGAAAACTCCAGTTCCCTAAGAGCATTGGTAATGAAAATGGGACATTCTGTATTTAAAATTGCAATTTCGTGCTCTATTTTTTGCCGCAATTCGTCTATGTTGTCCGTTCTAGTAAGGTAAACTTTATCTTTTAAATATCCCCACAAAAAATTATCCAATGGTGTAAGGTCCGGACTATTGGCTGGACAATGAATATATGGGAAGCTGCTCCATATGGTGTTCTATCTTGTTATTTATTAATTTTAAATACCGTTCCCCTGTTAAAATACCCTCAATAAAAATTGAACTAATAATTTGGTCTCTTAAAATGCCGCACCACCCATGCAACGACTTCCTACCTTGCTTCTTTCGTTCTTCTATTAAATGAAGATTTTTTATTGCCCAGTGTTATTATTACTATTGAACATGCCGGCTGTGGTAAAATAAGCTTTCTCTGACCACAAAATCCTTTTAAACAACAGCCTATCTGGTCGCAATCTCCCCCTATCCTCGCAGAATTGATTGTCATTTAGCAACTGCATCGGTTTAATTTTATACGGATGGTACTGATGCTTCCTAAGCACCGAATGAATATAATACCAAGATTCTAGAGACGTCAGGCATCTATCTGCTTGGATATTCTAAACATTAATTTTAATTGAACTTCTTTGTCTTTGCAGTGATTTTTTTGTGCATTGTTTTTTACTATATATGAAACAGTTTTTCTAGACAGAACTCGATGGATATAGCATTATTATTCGCATTTCCGAGATACAATTGAATTATTTTAAGTTTTTCTTCTTCAATAAAAAGCATTTTATTGATAATTATTTGTCGTAAAGTCATTAAAATATTTTCTTTACAAATAAGTGTTTTGTTTTTTTCATGGGTAAAGCAATTTGCATCACCGTGAATTTGTCATATGGCAACTTTAAAGCCGAATAAGTCAAAAACTTCCGTTCCGAGTATTGACATATATTTTTCAAAAGAGGGGAATGAGAAGAATACAAAAATGTCAAAAAATACAGGGTGTTCCATTTAAAATAAAGTTGGTAGTGATTTTCTGATCGTCACTTGTTTTTAAATTTAAAAAAAATTAAAAATCCTACAACTTTCATATAAATATTTTTTTGTAGCTTTAAAAAAAGGCTCTCAGTGAGTGGCAAATTATAAAAAATCCCTCTATATATCGATAACTATTATTTCGCAAAGGGCCTTCTCTACAACTTTAGAAATAACGGAGATATACCTTTTCGGAAAAAATCCTAATTTTTCCGTTTTTTTCTCCTGTTCTGATGATCGTTAAATTGTTATTGTAATAAATATAAAAACACTAGAGCACCTGTTGGATTGAGTCTCTTGCATATCCATAGATAGAGTATTGATGTAAATATAAGCAATGTAATTAATACATTTGCTGCAGGAAAAAAATTAGACGTTATTCTATAGCTATTTATTAGAGGCTGTTTTTTTTTCACTTATGCCACAAGTATGATAAGAAATAAAGAAATATACGTATTTATGTTGTTCTCATACCATTTATGATAAAATATACCAATAAACTTTTTTTTAAATTAACTACCTTCCCCCTCCCAGAAAGGTTTCCTAAAATCGCCCTTGAGGCCAATGTTGTGTTAATTTATGCCGCGTCCAAATATGGTCAAATACTAGTCTTTTATTTTTTTCCGTTTATTTCTTCACTGATAATGAGGTAGGTACCAGGTAAAATGGTAGTATTCAATTCAATTCAATAGTTTTGGCGGTGATGGGTGATATAAGCTACGACGAACGTTATAGCCGAGGTTGTAGCATGGGGATGTATGCGAACGTACCGCGTGAATTAGTTGATGAAGTCTAGCATGTGAGATGAAGGAATCGGCTGGCTGAGCCACCGTCTGTAATAAATTCATTAAAATATCTATGGACGGTGGCTCGCGGACTGTTGTTAATGGCGTTATTTGTATGTTAGTCAAGCAATGATAATAGGGTTAACTACCTATTTTGCTATGTGCCTAGGAAATAATAAACTACATTTTGGCTTTGAGCGTTTTTAGGATGTGTAAAATTATTTTTGAAAAATATTTACTTTTTTAAAAAGAGAATTTTCCCTCTATATTTCTGGTACGGCCCGGCCGACCCTACTGCCCCTGACGAGCCGTTACTGGTTGCGAATGGAAAACATAATGGAAGATTACTATGGACTATTTTGAATGAAAATCCCTTTTTATTGATGTAAGTATACTAGAAGAGTTGGATCGGGTCGTTCCACAAAGAAATATTGGTCATAGGTTTATTGTCCTCAAGCAACCAGAAATCGATTTTAGAGTGCGACAATGATCAACAAACTGCTACAAAACTTTACGTGGTAGGGTCGCCCGTCGAAGGTTAAAAACAAGTGGGATTGAAAGCAAGGTTACCAGCCTCCAGCTCAGCATCCATAATTACTTCACGAATACTGAATAACTCCCATGAATTTTGCCAATAAACAAGCACACTGGAATGAGGAGTAATGATCCAAAGTTCTATTTTCTGATGAGTCAGGCTTCTGTTTAAAATCGTCTGGTGGAAGACAGAAATTTTATGGATAAAGTCAAATTTGACGGTGGTTTTGTAATGGTATGAGGAGGGATCATCGTCCAGTTATTTGTATGTATGACAATGCACAACCCCATGTTGCACGTGTTATAATGAACTATTTAGATCATGTTGGTATAGAACTTTTGCCATGCCCTGCGAGAAGCCCTGACTTAAACCCAATAGAACATTTATGGGAATTAACTGAGACAGTGTTTAAGAAAACAATCTCGTGCAACACAAAATTTAAATAAAACTGGCATGGCGCTTGTAGAAAAGTGGAACAATTTTCAACAAGAAGTTATTTCGCGATTAATAAGAAGAATGCCAATGCGTGTGGAGACAGTAATTAGAGCTAGAGGTGGAAATACCAAAGATCAATAATTTATTTTTAGCCCTTAGTTGTGATTTGAAATTCATTTATATTTGCCTACTATTAAATTAAACGTTACATTTAATTTCCTTAAATAAAAACCTTTGATTTTGGATTTTATTGAAACTATCTATTATCTATTGAACATTTCGAGGTATGCTATCCAAAACAAGCAATGTTTTACGTTAACCAATTTTAAGCCCACACACAACACAATATATCTCAAAGATATGTCTAAATTATGAATTATGCTTTAATATATTTCTGCAGTGATGATATTCTACAGGACGTTTTAAAATTAAGCACATACACACTTTTTTTATTACTCCTTGTTAAAAGATATAGAGCTTCAAATACACCTCAATATTTGGCTGGTCACCTTTTTTTGCGGGTCTGTGTATTTGATGTTATTAGATCTATTCAGTTTATTCTACCGAGAAAAATAGTAACAAAAATCTAAAATAATAGATGTATAAAATTACCGCTATCATTTAAAATCTAATTTTCCTACTAATAATTTAATTGTACCACTCCTAATGTTGATATTGATCAACCTTGGAGTGTAGAAAAATATAATTTCATTGTTGGTTAAGCATGATTAAGAAAGATTTCATGGTCTACTGACGGTAAAAAAAATAATTCCTATAATTTACCAAATCAAAATAATTATTTCATTTAATCTTGGTAATCACTGGCACTTACTTAGTAAACATTTTTGTACAGGATAGGAATAGGAATTCGAGAAGAGAAAGATTAATTTTATTTTCAATCTATTACGTTTAGCTAGAAGTTTGCAATTATTTTCCTATAATTTTTAATACGATTTTTTCGCTTTTGAAATTTTGAACATATTTTTTACTTTTTTCATTGTGTATGAAATGCATCAGTTTCAAATTCAGGTAACACATTGTGGGGGATATAAATATTATAAAATAAAACACATTTTTGACGATTCCTAAACAAATCTTCAACTCTATTAAATCTTTTAAACCTATTCAAAATTCGTATTCGTCATCTAATTGCCGTCATTCGTATTTTCCAAAATATTCATCCTTCTGTAAAATAATGATAATATATTAGTATATATAATGTATACAACATATATAATATATCATACTAACATGAACATTAAAATGTTGACATTGCCAACTGGATATTAAAAAGAATTTTTCAACATGCTTACCGTGTAAGTCTTCGCACTTTTCGTACATTCATTTCTATCTCTGAAGCTTGCTTCCAATAGTTTCGACATTATTTTCCTTCTTATGTATTATTTTACTTCTCGCCTTCCTTAGAATTTAATCAATATTTTTATTTTGATTTCTGTGTACGATATTTTTGAAATGACCTCAAAGGAATTTATCTAAAGGTGTAAGGTCTAAGCTATTTGCAGGCCAATTTAATGTTCAATATCTACCGAGCCATTCGTTGTACTGTTAATAAATTCCTAACCTCACCTATTTTATAGATAGCCGCGTCGTCCTGTTGCAATATCACAATTCGTCTACATTGTTCAAGAGGTAATTCGTCGAGTATATCATCGATTAAAAAATTAATATAGTGCTCCCAGTTAATGCTCCCCGAAAAAAAACAGTAGTCCTAGGAATTTATCGTAATATTCCAACTCTGAAAAGTAATCTCTTTGACGGAAAAGGAATTTTCATTTGACCATACATGAACATGAACATTTGTTTATTGAACCTGCCCGCAAATTTGATTTGCTTGTCGAAACGCCAGCTTGAAATAAATTAGTATCTTGTCGCATTATTTTGTTAATATTTATGACAAATGTAAATTTTTTTTATTAGCACTAAGCTTTTGAACTGGCATACTTTTATATGATCCATACTTAAAATGATTTAATGTCCTGTGAACTATTCCATTATAAATGCTGCCCACCATCGGAAATTGAGCTTTCACCATTTCTTTCATTTCTTCTTCCATTGTCAAGAATTCATCTTTCCTCTAGTCTTCTATTTGTTTTTTTTTTGGCATTTTATGTAATTGTGGAGTGTCCCTCTTGAATACTTTTCTCTATATCGTCTTTGAGATCCCTCACGAACTCCCCATTTTTTTATTGCAAATTTGGATACCTTTCTCAATTCTAGCATGACTTTATGTACATACATGGTGTCTATAATGGACCTTTTTTCTGACATTTCACTTTTTCTAAAAAAAATTGACTTTCCGAAAAAATGTGTTAACTCGAATATTCTTGAATTTAGGCAACTGTTATTTTTTGAAATTATGTTTTATTAACAACTCAAAAACCCTGTGAGGATATGTATGCTACACAAATTTAGATTTAATTACTAATTAACAATAACAGCCTACAATAAATAAATAAAAAAAAAGAGTTTTGTTTTTATTGCACAAGGATTTAGAACTAATTATTACTAATTGACAAAAACAATCTAAAATAAATAAATAAAAAACTACAGTAAATGTTCAAAGCGACCACCCTCCTGTTGCAAACAAAATTCAATTCGCGTACAGAAGGATCGCTGCACATTGTTTAACATTTCTGATTTGATTGTTCTAAAAGCATTTGTAATTCGTTTTTGCATATTTTAAACTGTTGTTGGTTCTTCAGTATAAACCATATCTTTAACATATCCCGACCAAAAAAAAATCGAGGGGGTCATGTTGGGGGATCGCGGAGGCCAACGTATTGGCCCTCTACTTTCATGGAATTGAATTTTCAGCCAAGTAGTCACAGCACGTGCACGGTGGGGTGGTGCTCCATCTTGTTGGACATTCATATCTCTTATAACAAGAGGAACATTTTCCAAGAATTCAAATAAGTTCTGTTGCAAAAATTCTAGGTACCTGGCACCATTTAAGGTACCATTGCGAAAAAAGGACCAATGATAATATTTCCAAAAATCCCTGCCCACACATTGATCGCCCATCTCTGTTGGCTGTGTACTCGAAAACAGTGCGGATTGGTATCTGAGTAGTAATGAAAGTTATGTTCGTAAACATTATGGAATCCACAAAATTTGCATTTGCATTTAATTGTTGTTTCTTTAAATTAATTCTTATTCTTAAATCGATATCAATTAGTTCCTGAAGCACCTGTATTCTATAAGGATGAAATTTATTTTCGATATAAATCTTACCGATGTTGGCCCGATTTCTAATTCCCGAGCAAGTTTTGTTGTACTTACATGGGCATCTTCCGTTATAGCCAACATAACCCGAAATTCGTTTTCCCCATTTGTTACAGTTTTTTCACTATTTTCTTTAGTATAATAAACACTTCCTGTGTTATCAAACCTTTCCATTATCCTTTGGAAACATATTTTTCGTGGTTGACGCTCACGCTTGGAATATTTCGCTTTGTACATTCGACGCGCCGTAGGAGATTTTTAAAATATTGTCCCAAAACATAAATCATATCGATTAATTCATTTTGCGAATAATAATTACTGTTCATTTTTGTTAAGAATTATTCTTATGTCAGCAAAATAACAAGCAATACACAGAAATGACCAGTAAATTCAACATTCTCTGACAGTTCTTTATTATTAAAATGTCATGGCCTAGCGTGATAGGACTAATTTAATTACGCGAAAAACGTAAAAACATTTGGATTTGGAGCAAAACCGTAAGAGATAGATACCCTAGATCACATCAAGTTAGTGCCTTTTGAAAAAATCAAGTTATCCATAATTTTAGAGATTCCAAATTCCATTAATGATTGTTCAGAACCAAAAAAGGTTGAGAAGCAACAGGCTTTAGTTTAGCCCATTTCATTGGATCTGCAAAATCGCAGTTGCCTAAATTAAAGGATATTCGAGTTAATCCATTTTTTCAAAAGGTCAATTTTTTT
Source organism: Kuschelorhynchus macadamiae (assembly GCA_030620095.1). Lineage (NCBI taxonomy): Eukaryota > Metazoa > Arthropoda > Insecta > Coleoptera > Curculionidae > Kuschelorhynchus > Kuschelorhynchus macadamiae. The sequence continues at coordinate 1,251,175 of JAUTXW010001358.1, forward strand.
AGAAAAAGTGAAATGTCAGGAAAACGGTCCATTACAGACACTATGTATTTTACATAAAGTTATGCTAGTTGGACTAACTTGGACCAAGGTATCCAAGTTTGCAATAAAAATTTAAAAAAACATACGATGCGGTTTTATAGAACAACCTGTATAAATAAAAAAATTAGAATATGCAGCATGTTGATCCGCATAAATTTTATTAAGAACGTTTTTTTCTAAGCGCAATATTTTCAGAGATATCGGCCCTGCAGATACTAATGGCCTACCTCGTATGTGAAATAAATTTTATGTTGTATAAAATATGAGTTTAGAATTTACGTTATACAAAATAAGTCTGGACATTTTCGTAGATTTCAAAAATGCGATAAAAACCATATCATCCAATTAAAAATAAGTAAGAAAATCAATCTTTTATTTATAGTTTTTTTCGCCGATAATATATAGGATTAATGCAAAAAAGTCAGCAAAATATTCATGTTTAACCAGTTTTTTTAACATCATAAATACAGAAATAGGGACTGTTCAGTTTTATTTGGATTTCCCTGTAGAGGAAAGTATCCAAATATCGGATACTTTTTCCTTTTAACTTGTAAAATCCGATCGGTTAACTACAGCAGAGTTTTCTTTTATAAAATTTATGTAGAAAGCCTCCCTTTTTTGATTCGATAGTGCTTTATAACCGAATTTTCAAAAATTTTGAAAAAAAGTAAAAACTACTATAATAGTGTAAAACACATAATTTTAAAACAGGTATCCTAATATCGGATAGTAGGGGTTCTCAATATCGCACTGTCCGGTATTAGGAACATCCAAACCAAACAAAGCGACTCAATATTTTTAAAACACTTTTATTATTGAAATGGCACATATTTAGTATAAAAAAATATTGTTGGATTTTAAAGAACAGTACAACTTATTGATCAAAACAAAATTCACAAACAAATGTTTTATGTTTTCCAATCCCGGCACACACCTCATGGCTCCAACGAAAGCACATAGTGCATCGAATCCATGATTCTCCCCTAGTGTCTTGAGAATACAAGTTTAAACAATAAAAGCATTCGGCATCTTCGTTATCCACATCATTATCGTCACTAGTGTCTATGAATTCTATTTCCGCATCGTCATCGTCACTTGATGAGCTAATATTCTTATCAATTCGTTTTGTTTTTTTCTTTCTATCATCTTTTTTGGTAAACTGAACTGGAATTTTTTTAGTGACAACCTTAGTCTTTGAATTCCTTCTGGCTATATCCTCTTCCAGCTGCTTTTTATATGGAGACTCAGTTATGATCGCGGCCGAACCACGTTTTCTTCCTTTATTGGAAGTTTGAAAAGAGCATGTGGGCAAAGGACTTATTTCAGCTGGTTTAACAAGCACTCTATTAGATGTTGGAGTCGATGAGCAACTTGGTAAGGATAGTCTTCCTATGTTATTTTCCGGACGAAGCTTTTTAACTAGCGTAGATAACGGAACATCATCATCAGTGCTAACGTCGCCACCAGTTTCTTCAGTTTCAGGAAAAGCATCTCTTTCAGTTCTTAAATGTATGGCAAAATCGTCATCTCTAAAAACGTTTTTATTTAATGGAAAGATACCACATTTTCGGAATCCGTTCACTGCAACCTCCACACTAGCGGCCCGTAAGTAGGCTCTTCCCATCAACTCTGCCACTTGATATGCAGTTACTATTCTGCCCGGACTATGCTTTAGCCAGGTTTCTATTTCCACCGCATAATATGTCTTTAATGGAGACATAAAGGCTACATCCAGAGGTTGTAATTTGTGAGTGCTGTGTGGAGGCAAACAAACTATGTGAATATAGCTGTCTCTGGCTAGGTTAATCACGTCAATGTTTCTAGTATGCGAGTAGTGGCCATCGAGAATTAAAACGACTGGATCTTCCTCAGACGGTTTTACATGCTTTATAAAGTGATGAAGCCAGGATGTAAAAATATCTTGTTGCATCCATCCAGATGGATGACATTTTGCAACCGTTCCTGGTGGAGCTCCATTAAGCAATTCCGGTTTCATGTTTTTCCTAGGGTAAATAAGCATCGGGGGAACGTACACACCTGTCGCATTCATGCAGGTCACTACTGTCACAAGTGCCCCCCTTTCTGATGTTGTAAGGACACCCACTTGCTTTTTTCCTCGTAGGCTTAATACTTTCGTATGTTTATGCTGCACGGTGGTCACACCTGTTTCATCAACATTGAAAATCCTAGACGGATCCATTTTAATTTTTTCAAGGACAGGTTCTAATAGCTTAAAAAATGAAACGCAGTTTTCTTTTGTAAACCCTTTCACCCTTGCTGCAGATACACCTTGTGGTTTTCTAAATCGTAGCTCCGGATGTCGGCTTAAAAACAATTTAAGCCACTTTTTACCAGCAGATCCCCTATTTTGTGAAAATGGATGTGGCAGTCCATTCTTTAACGCTAGCTGAAAAGCCAGTCTTTTAATATCAACTGCAGTCAGACCATAGAACCTTTTTTCCATATCAAAACAGTACTCAACCAATAAATCTTCAATTTCTTTTGTTAACGTGGGGTTTCGGCCTAATGTCGCTATTTCATCCGCACTCTTCCCGGACTTGACGACCTTGATGTAGTCGACTAAAGTACTGCGAGGTACGCCAAACGACTTCGATGCTTTTAAGTAACCCATCTGTTTATTCCTTACAGCTCCGATAGCTGCTTTCATGGAATCGGCATCCCATTTTTTTCTTTGGGCCATCTGAAAAAATAAATATTTTAACTTAAAAATGGTCTCCTAATATCGGATATATGCGATATTGGGGATATCTAACTGTGCGGTAATAGGCAACTTAACCTCAAAAATGGATCACGAAGTTTCGACAGCTACTAGCCTGCCACCGCGGACAGATGGCAAGGCTTAGAATAATGAAATAAGGTAGTGTGCGATATTAGGAGCCTATCCGATATTTGGCTACTTTCCTCTATATTGTTTTACACATTGGACACATTTCCTTTGGATCCAAGTGAAAGTTTCTTGTCTATGTATTAAACAGTTTTTTTAAACCTACCATATCAATTTTTCATCTTATTTTACTAATTTAGAGTAGTGATACCTTCACCAATTTCAACATTAGTGTCTTTGTAGATATGTATATGAAATTTAATTCTGTTCCATTTAATATATTTTTTTACTACTAATATTATTATCTTATTTTATAGGAAATTGATGATTACATTTCTAAAGCGAAGGAACAAAGCTACAGACAAGTATTAGATTTGGGGCAAAAGGGAGTGACTGTTCTTATGCAAACTGCTATTAAGGTATGCTGTTTATTTATTATAATTCGTTTCGTTTAACACCGGACATATCCAAAAAGAAGATTCATAATATTTTGTGATAAAACATCTTTTTATCTAGGGCAAGGGAAAGAAGCGTTTTAACTTGTTTGTTTCTTCAGTATTAAGACATTTCTTTGTTAATATTAATGACTGCTATTATTTTATTAGATATAATTTATACAAGGATCCGGAAATTCTTCTTCCATATTTGGAAGGTCTAATCTACATGAAAATAATAAAAAAAAGTTCAAAAATTTTCTATAGAATGATTTGGTGTGATAAAATTTTAATTGTTTTTCTCGTTCGTGTCTAGAGATATTTAATTCAAATTTGACACACAATAAACCATAATTAATGTGTATAAAATGATCAGAATACGTTTTAGAAAATTATACATGGTGTAATTTTTTGGGGTCACGACCTGTTTGACTGCCCCAAAAAGTTACTTGTAGCGACACTGACTTAATTTGGTGACTACGGTAGTTGGTACTGTTATCGGATTTCTTGCTTTATTTTATATCCCTTGGACATTTAAGATATCTTGTACCGTTTTGAAGCCATTTAGAAAAATTTATTTAAAAACATGGATAAATAAGCCAAAAACTATTAAAAATATTTTTTAAACACTTTTTTATAAATTACTTCAAAACGTTGCAAGATACAGTGGCGGCTCGCGGGTGAAAAAGTAAGTGAAGTGCAAATGAAGCAAGAAAATATTGCAATAGTTTTTTTTTTCAGAATTTTTTTTATATGTGGAAGGGGTAGAATATTTTCTTACGACTTACCTAAATTTTATATACTAAATCAATTCTCCTATCCTTCATAGCAGCAAATTTATTTATAACATCCTCATAAAATGGATGAGTTGTCCTAATTTCCTCCAGAAATTTCTTTTGAATTGAAATATTGTCAAGAGAAGTAAGTTTTTCTTGAGATATTGTATGTTTTAAATAAGTTTTTACACGTTTGAGGCAAGAAAAACTTCTTTCCACTGAAGCACTTGTCAACGGTATTGTCAAAATAAGGGAAAACACTTTATATGCTTTGATTAAAATATCTTTATTTTCATTAATTTTTTTCACTTGCTCTTGCAGTGATATATTCCAATTACTGTCAGTGGCAAAAATAAGACCAAGCTCATTTTTAAGTCGTTGACTTTTTGAAAATATTTCCCCGTATAACTGTAACAAATTTTCAAACGTGCCAGTTGGAAAATTTAAACTATATTCAGAAAATTTAACAGAATCTGCCAAACATAAAAATGTAAGTTTTTCACAGTCTTGAAAGCTTAGTGTCATTTCCGTTTAAATATGGTACACTATTTCATAAAAAAGGGTTCTATACTTAGCCTTAATTTCTTCAGGTGAAAGCTTAGCAAGCTCACGTTTGTAATGATTTATTTCTGTAATAGAAGTTGCTTTATTAAACATGGTATTAAAAATGTTCATTTCTTTTTTTACAGGGCGCCTTTTTTTACATCGCGTTTTATATTGGATACCTATGCAAAAATAAATGTCAAGCGATTTTTTTTGAAGAACGCAAATAGTATGTCCGTGATTGAAAAAATTTCATTAAACACTAATGCCAGAAACTTGAATTCAAATTCATCTTCCTAAAAATCCTTTCGTAAGCCGGATTGATTTTTTATGAGATTTGTCACAGTTTTGTAATAAATTCAAAGACGTTTTTAAATTTATTCCAGTCTTGAACAATCACATTTACTAACTTCGAATTTGAAGACCAACGAGTTTCTGTAATTGTTGGTATACGCTTCGTAGATGCTGCATCATAAGGTTAAGACGATGCGCAAGACAATGGACAAATAAAGCCTGCGGCGCTTCTTTTTTTTTTTGAAAGCCATTTAGATGGCCAGACATCACACTTGCGCCATCTTAACATTGCTCTATTAATTTATATTTATAATCAAATTGGTCCAAAATTTGATCCAATAGAAAATATAAATTCTCCGACGTTCTATCGGAGCTGTCATTATAAAATCCTAAGAATCTCTCGACTACTAAACCTTCTGAATTGACATATCTTAAAATTATGGAGCACTGGGAGGTTTGCGTAATATCAGTAGTGTCATCCACATTGCACAGAAAAAAAATTGCGTCAATTACCAAGCACATAAATAGTCTATTTAGAATAGAATAGAAGATATTACCAAAAATATACAAATTTGTACATTGGGTCGTCAATAAATTTACAATAAACAGATTTTAAAAAAAATCAAGAATTATATAAAATATAAAAGAATTATATAAAATATAAAGATCATATACTGTATGCATAAACAAACGTTACTGTATTCGTCAAAATTTTAATACAATGTCGAGATAAAAAAACAAAATAAAATAAAATTACATAAAATAACAGTAAAATGAACAAAGTACTAATATTTAACATAACAAACAAGTAAACACAATAAACAGTGCGGCTAGAAATAAAATAAATATTGAAAAAGCCAATCTAAAAAACAAAGTAACCAGGCAGCAGGAGAAAAAACGCAATAATCGTATTTATGCTAATGTTCAATAAACTCTTTGATAGAATAGCAACACTTAGTCAATAAAAGGGATTTCACCCCAGCAGTAAATTTTTTGCCACGCAACATGCGTATCTCCAATGGTAAGCCGTTGTACAAATTAATACAATTGTACAAGGGAGATCTCTTAAAGAACGATGTTCTATGAGGGGGGATCATAAGAAAGTTCCCTCCTCGCGTGTTGTAGGTGCTCCCCGATCCCAACTCCCCAAATATGGATCTGTTATTATTTACAAACACGAGACACCTGAGAATGTACATACTAGAAAACGTGAGAATTCTCCTTTGCAAAAAAACGTCTCTGCAGCTCTCGCGCATATCTAAACCAAATATGAGACGCAAAATTCTTTTTTGATTAACAAAAACCCAGTTGCTCTGAATACCTGCATTGCCCCAACAAATAATATTATTTGACATATGACTAAATGCCAGGGAGTAATACACCGACAGAAGGCCATCAATGTCAAGGGTATTCTTTAAACTCAGAATAGCAAAATACGCAGAGTTAAGCTTACCACAAACATAGTCTACATTGTCATTGAGCGAGAGCCGCGAATCAATAATTGTACCTAAGAATTTATTGCTACTAGCAAACTTAATATTAAGCCGTTCCTCAAGATCAGCCGAGTACGACTTTCTATTAATCATATTCATATACACAGTTTTTTCTATATTTAATATTAGTCTATTTCTTTGGCACCACGCTTCCATACTTTTACAGACATTCAAGATCTTTCCACTCAAGTCGTCCACATTTTCGGCTTCAATCACAATAGTAGTATCATCAGCATACATCGTCACATTTCCCTGATTAATATATAGCGGCAGATCATTTGCATATAGAATAAAAAGCAGTGGACCCAAAACTGAGCCCTGCGGTACACCAATATTTACTGGACACGCCCTAGACTTTACACCGCCGTACTTAACTACAATCTCCCTTTCAGACAAGTATGATTCAATCCACTGTAGAAGTGTTCCGCGAATTCCCATATTATATAATTTACTAATGAGGAAGTATTTATTTATTGTGTCAAACGCTATTGACAGGTCAAAAAATATGGTGACCACCAGTTTACCTGCATCTATACTCTCGTAAATCTGGTTTAGACACTGATACGAGGCCGATTCTATAGATTTGCCCAATAGGAAGCCATGTTGTGCGGAATTTAGCAAATTATATCTGTCAATAAAATTTATGATTTTGTTATAAACTAGACGTTAAATATTTTTGAAAATACACTAAGTAAGGATATTGGACGGAAATTCTCAATGTTATCACGAGCACTTTTCTTATGAATAGGTACTACATTCGCAGTTTTAAGTACTTTAGGAAAAACACCTTCAGAAAGGCTATGGTTAATCAGGAAAGTGAGGGGTTGCAAAATATGATTTATAATATTTTTAATTATTTTTACGTTAAGGTCGTCAAAACCTGCAGAGTTCTTGTTTTTTAACTGTTTGACAATCTGGATAATTTCATCACTGCTTACAGGACTAACCACTATACTATTAAAAACAAATGGTGGAATTGTACAGTGATAGGAGGAACATCCATACCGCTCTTGAAGTTTTTTGGCAGACACAGTACTGAAGTATGCTACAAACTCATTCTACACGTCCTTAGCATCCGAAACAGTCCCATTGTTGATAAAGAGTTTAATTTCACTTTGTTTATTGTTATGTTTATTTAATTTATCATTGACAATAGTCCATATGGTTTTAGTTCTATTAGCAGAATTGTTTATTTTGGTTTTAAAAAATTGCTGTTTGCAAGTCTTGATTTGTTTTTTGTACAGTTTCTTAAGGTTTAGATATTCTATGTAGACGTTATTGTCTTTACTATCGCGATATATCCAGAATAGTCTATCTAAATTATTTTTTATGTTTGATAAATCTTCATTATACCAACCCTCAATACGTTGATTCCTTTTAATTTTACGATATTTATGTGGACAGCAAACATTTAGACAGTATATGATATCTTCCATAAACTGCATGCATAGATCATCACAACTCGTAAAAGGAGTCAGCGTATGGCACCAATTTAAGGACATCACCATGTTTGAGAAAAACTTAATATTGCCGTCTGAAAGGTGTCTAGAAAACCATTTGGTCTCTGGGGCCACATCAGCGATACACATTTCGCCCGATAAGTCAGCTACAAACCTATGAGCCAGATGATCACTAATATGTGGGTTAAAAACAGTGCAATGACATAAATCACTAGAATATATAAATTATAGTCGATAATGGCCGAACTTGTATGGCCATTTAAAATTGTGGAGACTCTGGTAGGTTCAGATGTTGTAATATTTAAATTAAAAGAGGTGAATAGGTCCAATAATTGTTTTTTTGGAGTATTATCAATAGAGAAATTTATATTGAAATCACCACAAAACACCAAATACTTGCAACGAGACGCAGATAGCGTCGCACTCAAGAAATATGTCGATACCACCAGAGGGTGGACGATAACAACAAATAATACAACATTCCTTAGAGAATACACCACACAATTCACTGTGTAGTTCGACAGCTGTGTTCTCTAGATTACATGACCTAAAATTATCTCTAAGTTTTTTTTTTATAAGTATAAATGAACCACCGTGTTTTGAACTATCTCTACAAAAAGAGGACACTAAGCTATAACCCTTAATATTTAAGTTTGTACAGTCTAAAGTAAGCCAATTAATCGGACGTTTTCGTTAAAATGTATTTTATATAGTTTAGCATTTTCTTTTAAAGTGTCAGCTATAGTGTTTTGTTTTTTTACAAATGTTTTTAATATTAATGTTTATGTAAAGACCTTGATATATTTAACATACCTGCAAATCCTTCCTTATCCACACTGAATATTTATTGAAACTAGTAAACAAGGCCCGCAAAACAATTTTTGTAATATTTGACTACTACATAACCATTTGTACGCCGAAAACCACGATGATGTTTAAAACTCTGATCTCGTTCCTTCCATCGATTAAATGGAGTTTCCAACAAAATGCAAACTACATCCGTGATTGGATTCATCAATAATGTAAATTAATAAACTCGACACCAAATAATGTTGTAACAACACCATCACCATAAATAAATATAACACAAAACAGTCAAGTAAACTAACCGATTGCAGCGAAATCCGCGAAAATAAAAGTTAACAACCACCCCAAACTGAACGACACGTGGGTGTAGTGTACTGCGTTAGCAATTCACCGAGAGCGTTGTATGGTGCTGGTTAACATTATTCTTCCATTTGCGTTGTCATGGCAACGTTGTAGGAAAATCGTAAACTAAACATAGCACCTGTAGTAGCAAAGTCAAAGCGGTTTGCGCCACTGTTATAGTTGTAATAAAGTTCGATTGAAAGTTTTAAAAAGACATGCCGCCAACGGTCAAGTAAAATATTTATTCGAGATGTACAGTTTATTTTTTGCCAATTAGGTGAATAAATGAATGTAAAAACTTAAATTTTAAGAGATATATGATAAATATAGTTAGATGTTTGCTTTTTTATTTTTCCTGGTGAGGTAGCACTTCACCTACTTCACCTGAATAGCCGCCACTCGCAAGATATCAAAAAAGCCCAAGGGATATAACATTTGTAAAATAAACCAGGAAAGTCGATATTAATACCAAACTAAGTCAGTGTCGCTACAGTACTTTTTTTTCGGGCAGTCAAAATGGTCGCGACCCAAAAAAAGTTACACCCTGTATAACTTTCTAAAATGTATTATAACCGTTTTATAGGCATTAATTGCGATTTATGACAAGTCAAATATTTCTGTTAAATATGTTTAGAATAGATATGTAAGAGGTATATCAAAATACTACTAAAAGATATTTAAAATCTTAACCCTGTATCTTTTTTTCATTATTTTTATATGTAATATCCAAATATGGAAACGGAACTTCCTGGACACCCTGTATAAAGGTTTGTCATTGAAAATTTTGTTTATGTATATATTATATGTATGTATTGATATATTTATATTTGCTATTTAAATACTGATCTTTTTGGAACCACCAATATTTTTTAAGTTATTTTTTGGATATGACCGGCTAGGTATTGGTTTCCTGCATGTTCGTTTTCATTTAAACCACTGTTTTAATTTGCTCTTTCGCTCACAGCTTTTTGAGTTTATTTTGCAATCTTTGTTTTAGTTCACATTGTGCATAGTGTTAGGATCTTTAATTTCTATGCCAACATCTTCCTGATTTTATAGTAATTATAGCATCATAGTAAATACAATAATCAGGGCCTTTCTTCATAATTCGCCACCTCCAATATTGGTGTAATTAACTACACCAATATTGTTAATTACAAATAATAAATTTATTAGGTAGTTTATTATTTTTTTGAAATTTAGGCACAAGGAATTAATAGATTTATGGGTAAAAGTGCTCTTTATTGTTGCAAGGAAATAATGTATTTTTAAATACTGCAAATTAATTCATAAATAGGCGTGGAGAAGAGGTAGTAAAATAACAGCTGCTTTTATATTTTGGAACGAGGTTTTTTTTAATTAAAAAAATATATATTAAATATAATTTGTAATAAAAATTGTACAACGCGAAATAAACTGTTAATCGTGTGAGCAAGCCAAAATTTATTTATTAACGAATTACACGACTGAGACAAGTGACATTTAACACTTTATCTAAAGTTTCACAAGCTGAATCAGTAATGTATTGCTCATAAGATAAATTATATCAATTAAAAACTCCCATTTCCATTCTAAACATAGGAATAAGAATTAGATTATTACTTTACATTTTAAGTTCCCTAGTTTAACCGCTATGTAGCGACAATGGAAAGGTCTATAAACTTACCTGAGATAAGATAACTATAGTTTGTTTTAACTCTGACTGCAAACAGTAAACTGTTTAGTCATGATTCGGAAGTCAATATGACTGACGTGAGTGACATTCAATGACATCATCTTTTTCAACCAATCAGTAACACCTCGTTTACGCAACTAAGAGATATTTTCGGGGTGCGGGCTGATTTGGGAGGAACTGATCCCCTAGCCTCGGTTTAATTTTCAAAATATGCAAAAATTCTTAACACAAGAGCAAAACTAAATTAAGATGGAGAAATTGGCGATGTTCGCAGACAATGTTACTAAAATATAAAACGATGAGTTTGTATTCGAGGTAGTCTGGTATCCGGTTTTTAGGGATCCTAAAAAAGTTACGTCTTTATTAACTGCTTCAAAAAATAAAAGGCGGAGGGGGAAGTTGAAAAGACCCATAAAAATGCACGAACCAAAAGAAATTGTTTTATTCTTATCATAAAGAAATATTTCATTTACAATAAACTTTATTCGATCATTGTGTTATCAAAAAAATAATTTTAACTTGTTTGGAAATAAACCATTTTTTTTTACTAACTTCAGAGTTAATGAATAAGTCTTTAGGCAGTAAAAAGCCTTGCAACTTGGCGTTAGTGTTTAAACGAAAGCTTTTTTCTAATATTGCATGAACAGCTAAAATGGGTTTCTTCATAAGTCATAGTATTATTTGGTTATGTACTTAAATGAATATATATATATATATATATATATATATATATATATATATATATATATATATATATATATATATATATATATATATATATATATATATATATATATATATATATATATATATATATATATATATATATATATATATATATATATATATATATATATATATATATATATATATATATATATATATATATATATATATATATATATATTCGTAGTCCTGCACGGATGGAAAAATATGATGTGTTTTCATTCCGGGTGTACATCCGTTCATCACTCTCGTTCTGAAAAGAACAATTTTGCTGACGTTTCGCATTTAGCATTTTCGACGCTTTCTGTTTCGTGTCCGATTGAGAACTGAAAGTGTTAGTGACATCAGAGCTTCCTTTTATACCCCCACCCTCGGCCGAAGATTATATCTAAACGGTCGTGGGCCATTGTTTATATTTTCGGGACGTTGTTGTTGGACTAATGCCGCTTGATATTCTGTAGTTTTTGTTTTATATATGATTGATTTCCATACTGCTGGTAACTTTAATGATTCGTCCCTTTTATTTAAATCACCTTGTTTTTCTATATCTATGGCTTCTCGGATTATTCTGGTCCTATAGTGCTCTATATTGGCAAACTCCTTACACCCTTCGAAGTTTATTTTGTGGCGTTTTTCCTGATGATGTAAAAATAAGGCAGGGGTTGTTTGTTTATTTCTGCTGCTGAGTTTGTTCTTCTACTCTTGCTGATATTCGTCTGTTTGTTTGCCCAGCATACAACTTTTCACAGTCCTGGCACGGGATGCTATATACTCCGCGGTTTTCCAATTTTATTTTATCTTTTGGATTTCCAAGTAGTTTACCTACGATTGTTTGTGGCTTATGAATTGTTTGTATATTCTGTTTTTTAAGAATCCTGCCAATACGGTCTGTGGTACCTTTTACATATGGTAGGACTACTTGTTGCCTTCTTTAGTGTTTGTTCGGGAACCCTGTTTATTATTGGCTTTATCTATGGCATGCTTTATGTAACCGTTTTTCTTTAATCTTTAATTTTTCATCATGTCTCGTTTATGTATTAGTTAATCGCATGGATCTAGATATGAGGCTATTGGCCACGTCTTGAATTTGTGCTGGATGGTGGTGTGACCCAGCATTCAAATATCTGTCAGTATGTGTTGGTTTTCTATAAACGGTGTATTCAATGTGTCCATTATCCCGTTTTGTTAGCAGAACGTCAAAGAATGGGAGTTTGTTGTTTTCCTCTAACTCTAGCGTAAATTTTATTTTAGGATGTATTGAATTTACGTTAGAATGTTGCCAAGTTCTGCATTACCGTGGTGCCATGTGATAAATATATCATCCACGTAACACAGCCAAATGTTGTGCTTCAGATTTGCTTTTTCAAGAGCTTCTTTCTCAAAGTATATCATAAATAGATTGGCCACCAACGTCAGCAAAATTGTTCTTTTCAGAACGAGAGCGATGAACGGATGTACATAACCAATTTCAAAAGTTATTAGCAATTTAATGCTTCCTTATTGAGCCATTACTTTCAATCACATTTTGTAACCGCCGGAGCATACTTAAAATGAGGTTTGTTTCCAAGTTTTAAAAGTTTTCTGCCTTAATTTTTGACAATTTTACGGCCAAAAACCTTTCAAAATTAATTTGGTAATTTCCCCCAAACGTTTCCGATAGGATTTAAGTCAAGGCCCTTCGAAGGCCAAGGCAAAACGTTGTTGTTTTATTCCATGAATATTTGGACAATTCTTGCTGTACGGAGGGAGAATTATCCTAAAAATAAATAAATTGCTTAAAATGTTGTGTAGTAATTATTTAAAAAAAAAAAGTAATTTAAAAACATACCTGCTGAAACACGAAATATCTTGCAAACACTGGCGTAACTAAAGGTAGCATAATCTCTTCCAATATCCGGCAATAGACAGGAGCAGTAAGTCTCTCTTCAGTTATACTCCTGGGCCTCTAGAACTAATTTAGCCCCAAACATTGACGAAAAAATACCCACTTTGACTGCTTTCTCTGGTGTATTGTTTATGATACCTCGTACGACTGGGCCTATATATTCGAATTCTTCCGTTATGGTACGATTGGGATGTTTTTTCGTTCGAAAATACTACAGTTTCCCAAAAATTATTTTTTCTGATTTCTCTGTTTGTTTTGCTGCGCGGGCGCAATTTTATTCGCCGCGCAGGAAAATTGGTTTCGTGCTTCGCTGCCACTGCTATGGCTCGTTTCATAAAAAGTTTACTAATTCGGTATCTTCAACTGTAGAAATTCTCTTCCGGTCTTAGCCTACCTTTCTAACTCTGTTGCCATAATTACCTATTTTTTCTTGGCCAGTAAAACAGTGTTTTTGTCTACCTGCAACTCTTCAGCTATAGTCCCTATAGGAACACCGTCTCTAATTTGCGTATATAAAATTGCTTTTTTTTCTGCGTTTAAATGCGCCATATTTGAATTTGAAGTTTTTTGACGCCAAATGTCGTATTGACATTTCTGTGACTGACGTTGCTAACACTTTTTTATAATAATCTACAAGGTTTCGATGAGTTTTTTCCCAGTTTTTTTTTGCATGCGATGATACCATCGCTGCGGAAAAAACTTTTATAATTATAGTTACCTACTGGCAAACAGAAATATGGGAGCAGTTGCAAATTTGACAAATTATTTTCACTTTCAATTAAAAAATGCCTGCGTTAAGTCTAGATCAGAAAGCGTTACTATATACACATTTCAGAGAGGGAATCGCTAGAAGAAATATTGCTAGTGAGCTGGATTCAGCAAAAACACTGTGTTATTAGCTAAGCAGAAATTGTATAAGCATGGATATATAATGAGAAATTCAGGTTCAGGGCGTTCCAAAGTTTCGTATGCATAGCACGGTGCAAGATCAGTTCAATATCTAGAAAATAATCCTTTTGAAACCAGTCATAGTAAAAGAGTAGTCGCTTTTACTGGATCCGTCTGTACCGCTCGTCGATGAATTTGCTGTTGGATTATTATTAAAAATCATTGTGTCAAAATTGATCTCACTGAAGGTTTATTTAATTTTTTCAGTTTGTGTTTTATTCACATTATTTTGGTTTAACCAAATTTATTTCTGTTAAATGTATTTAATTCTTATTATGGTTCAATAAACGTTTGAGTTATCGTTATTTAAAATGTTCCGTTTGTGTTTGAGTTTAATTCATATCATATTCTGTCAGAAGTACATATTATAACAAAGATATGCAATTATTATTCAAAGCTACATAATACTTATGCTATTGGGATATATTGCACTTAAAAACAAACTTAGAAAAGCTGCGTTTTCTCATATCGGGTCGCTTTGTATGTATGAACAAACCCTCTTCAAAATAAACACAACTATTGGAAATTGACAAATATATCAAATAAACCTCACTCATCTTAGTTCGGGAGCTATAAACCTGTTACTTAATTTTTTTTCACCGTGAGGTAGGGAAATACAAACTTAACTATGTTACAGCCACGTGTTCGCGTGTACGAGTGGGTGTGGCATACCGGTCAGTGGTGTAGATTTAATATTATTATTAAAAGAAGAAAGCTAGAGAAGCATCCTACATAACTTACATACAATTACATAACTTGAAATATTTCAGACCTAAAAAATACCTTAATTATTTCAAATCTAAGCTAAACTTATTAAAAACCTAATTTAAGGTACCAGAAAATTAATCTCGGAATCGGATGATTCCAAGATACATCTAAACCACTGTTCCTGTCTAGATTTCGCCAGCTTTCTTCATGTGTTTCCGTTCTATTTCTGACATTTCGTATTCTTTGACGTTTCGACATATGTTCGTCCTTTCAACTTGGGGCTTCAACGTCGCTAACAGAAATGTAGTATTATGGGCTGCGACCCAGTTTTTTACGGCTGATATTTTCTTTATAGGGTTTAGTTCTCAATGATTCAGCGGCAATCTTAGAACTTTGAGACTATGATTATCTAATAACTGATCTAATACATAAGTCGTCGGAAATCGATGTTTATTGTGTTGAATTATTACGCAAAGTTGTTGTGTGAAAATATATTAGGTTAATTACTTTTTTATTGTTGATTATTGGAGTAAAATAAAAGGATATTAACCAATCCTATTGCCTTGTACTTTGGTAGATTATAGCTTGAGGATATTACGGTATCTGACTTGAGTTATTATTAACCTTGTAGGTCATATTGATTGAAATTCACGAAGCTGGGAACACTTTTTAGACAAACAAAAATATTGACAAACAAAAATCTTTTTTGGCTTTTTTGCAACTAAATAAAAATATTTAACTTTAAATTAATTGAAACAAATGTTAAAATTTTTTGTTCAGTTGCGAAAAAGCCAAAAAAGATTTTTGTTTGTCAATCTAAACGCAACAAATAATCTGAACACATTTAAAAACAAAAATATGTTGAGTTTTACGTTACCTGATTTAAAGATGAGTAAACCATTTGGTACAAAACCAATTTCTCCCCGGCATGAACGATTACAAATCTTCTGTCTTTAGAGATTGGTTTCGTTAATTCTATATTACTCTGATACGACCAACTATGAGATTGTGTGTAGCTATTATGGATGTAAATTTAATCTATATAGATCATATTTTTTCCTTCATCCCTGTACTGAATATTTTTTTTTTCACCTGAAAAATTGATAATATATTTCTATTATATTTCTCCTTTAATAACTTGACTATAGCTTGAGGATATTACGGTATCTGACTTGACTTATTATTAACCTTGTAGGTCATATTGATTGAAATTCACGAAGCTGGGAACACTTTTTAGACAAACAAAAATATTGACAAACAAAAATCTTTTTTGGCTTTTTTGCAACTAAATAAAAATATTTAACTTTAAATTAATTGAAACAAATGTTAAAATTTTTTGTTCAGTTGCGAAAAAGCCAAAAAAGATTTTTGTTTGTCAATCGAAACGCAACAAATAATCTGAACACATTTAAAAACAAAAATATGTTGAGTTTTACGTTACCTGATTTAAAGATGAGTAAACCATTTGGTACAAAACCAATTTCTCCCCGGCATGAACGATTACAAATCTTCTGTCTTTAGAGATTGGTTTCGTTAATTCTATATTACTCTGATACGACCAACTATGATATTGTGTAGCTATTATGGACGTAAATTTAATCTGTATAGATCATATTTTTTCTTTCATCCCTGTACTGAATATTTTTTTTTTCACCTGAAAAATTGATAATATATTTCTATTATATTTCTCCTTTAATAACTTGACTAAAACGTAATAAAATGTTTTTTTTTTGTTGAAATAACATTTTTAGAGATATTTAGATTATGTTAAAATTCACTAACCTAACCTAAATCCTAGAGATATGAGCTTCCTCAACGTCTCTCTTGAACCTGTGACGTAAAATTGTTGTTTCTGCATTTCCCTCAGTAAAGCTATACAAAATTAAAAATGTTTAATATTAAAAGAAACATTCTCGAGAAAATTATTAATCTGGGTTGATTTGACCATAACATATTTTTCTCTACTTAAAAATGCTTGCCTTTAACCGTGGGGGATCTTTTCTCGGTAATGTATAAATTATAAATTATATTATTTATCTCATAGTTGAGGTTAGGATTTTGCGATACCTTTGTCGGCTCTTCTTGGCGCCAAAAAAAGATGTAGTGGCCAAATTTTCATAAGCATTTCTGCCTTCTTTTCTAATAGCTGGAAGGTTAGATTTACTGATTCCTGTTGCCGCCTTCTTTCTTCTTTCGCTGTAATAGGATAATACCCTGCACGTTTCGAAATAATTTTACAAAAAACGTTCTATAAATAAAATACTGAACGAAATAATATAATTACACTTAACCCTAAATTTTTTAAGAGGAAGCTGTAGAACTGCCTCTGCTTCTTGCATAAATGCAGCGGCACGATCAATCTTTTGCGTGGTCGTGCAAGGCTAGTCCTTTTTTTTCTACTTTCTTGGAAGCTATTACACTTAACCTTCCAAAACACGAAACTCTAGAAAACACAAAAACATACAATTCCACTGACGTAAAGTATAAAACTAAACTAAAAGAAATGAGAAACCTACCCCACTGGCTTGATTTCGGAGCCAATCAGCTTCCGTGTTGCTGTACCAACGTTATCTTTGTACTACTCTACTAGCCCTACTATCTTGAATTAAATTGATGCGATTTTGATTGGCAGCGACAATCTTAAAAATATGGTTGGCAGTCAAATAATATTAGTTCAAATCTGGTATGTTCACGATTAAGTCAAATAAATTAATTCTTGATAAATAAACTAATACTTACGAAAAATAATGTACAACAAATATACTTTGATGACGAAAATAAAAAACAAAAATATACTTACACTTTTTTACAACATACCTTATTTGTTATTTAGTAAATAAACATGATTGCAAAATAAATTCTAAGCAAATAATATCACTAATCCTCATAAAACATCAACTTTTTTTCTCACACAGTCAGTCAGTACCAACTCACTCGTTACTACCCTTGCTCAAGGCGCATTAGGCGGGTCTAATGAAACAGACAGCCCTAAAAACAGCAGATCTGCTCCGAGAGTAGCTCGAGCACCGTCCGAACATTCACGAGTAGAATCCGAAAATTACCAGGCGACATTAGAGGACATTACAAATTATGTCGATGATGACGATGATTACAAATTTAGTCTAGCGACATCACAAAATATTACCGAAATGGCGTTGATAAGTGAGGACGAAGAGTTGTTCGAAGTTCCAGAACCAAAAATTGCTAAGGTCAAGGGGAGACCCAAAAAGAGCGCCAAAAGTAGTACTAAGGGTACCAAGCGGACGACTAGAAAGAATGCTAAGACTGACGAAGGAGAAAGTAGTGATTTTTAAGATGATTTGTACGTAGAGAGGATAGAGTTTAAAAAGCACAAATTTCTTATACTTTCAGTTATTATTTGATCCTCAGGTGACCCAGCAGAAGTTCGATGGTAAAATAAAAAAAATTCAAAAACCAAAAATAGTTTTGTCAAATAATTATTTTGGGCATATTTATGTATTAAAGCCTAAGTTGGTCTGTCAAATGCCTATTTATTACAACTTGCAGTGACATTTCATCCTGGAAATGCTTTCCCCGCAGGATTTTTTTTTCGATTTGAAAATAGTCATCAGATGGATCCAGGTCAGGGCTATAAGGTGGGTGGTTTTCTTAATTTACCTCTTCTTGTTTCCTTCATACCTTCTTTCAGACGGAATATCTGCATAGTTGGCACCTGTAATAGTCTGTATAGTTAAATGAGTAAAATATGTAATCCAACTTTGTTAGGAAGGTCCTCAAAAGAGTATTTATAACTGTCAGTATGATTTGGTTGCTACAAATTGTATGCTTTCAACTTTAATCCTTTTTTAGTGATAAGAATTAAACAGAATGGTAAAATCTTAAGCGGAATTAATCATAATGTAGTACATATTGTCATCTGATTTTTTTCCTATATATTTTGTTAGTCAGAACGTGTGATCAAGTGTGATTTTTCTTGCCAAAAGGTCTTAGAGATTATTATTGTAAAAGCTAGTTGATAATTGTGTTTCTTTCTTGTAAACAGCTGAAGTATGGATACGATACAATTCTAATTAAAGGGAAGTTTAGCCAAATCTTGTATGAAATTCGTTGCAAGACAAGGTAAGATCAAGTAAATACTCTTTTTTTCTCCAATATAATCGAACTTCTGCATAGTTAGCATATGAATAACCGTATGATTTGAATCTCATTCAAAAATTTTAAGTTGTATCGTTCGTTTTGCCTTATTTTCTATTTATGTGTATTTTGTACTGTCCTCTTATTCGTACAATGTCAGCCTTTGTTTATTGTGATTTTACCGTTTTTACTTATGATTTACTCGGTTTTAACTTAGTTGTTATTATAGTACTTGTAAGATTTTCCATTTTTTGCTTTATTGTGTTTGTGACTGATTTAAAAATTAGGATAAACATTTAGCATTTTATATTCATAGTTATGTGATAAATAAGTATAGGTTATAATGATTGCAAAATAATTACATTGACCGTATGGATACTTTTTGTTTTGTTTCCTAAACAAAACACAAATAATTACAAAACTTTGTTTAACACGTTTTATTTTTTCTTTGCTACTTAGCGACAGTTCCTTAATTTTAATTCACGTTTTGAATCCTCGGGATCAAGGGTAAATACATATAATTGTTACCAGTCTGGTTTCTGATGGAAGTTTGATAATTTCCAGATAGGTGTGATAGAAAGAAAATAAAGACCACTCTAATTAAAAAAAAAATAGATTATACAATTTTGCGCTAAGGGCACAGTTTTATAGAAAAAGAATAGGATTCAAATTCTAATTCTCTCTACTTAATGACACATATCTGTTTAGATTTATACCCTGCATGTATTGGAATTTTTGCTACTACGATAAAATTAAATTCCTTATTATAGTCAAATTAAAATCATCAACTCTGAAATTTATTTCATTAATTTTGCATTTGAAAAATTCATGAAACCGTTATGACTTTTTTACCATCACAGATTTTGTATTTTCTACAGGGTATTTAGAAGTAATTTTTAGTGTTATTTTTTGTTAATAATATATTCAAGTCCTCGTAAATATATTTCCTACTAGACTGCTTCGTTTGTGAGATACAGGGTGCTCAAAAAAATTTTTTTTTCTTACATATTTCTGAATCGTTTCTGTGGGTTGTAATGAATCTCGTCTTTTTTAATAGATCAACGAATTTGTTAATTCTCGTATTATTGTACTTATATACTACTTATTAAAAGAAATTAGATGTGCTAGAGCTTTTTTTTATTAATAACTCTTTTGTACGTGTTAATACTACGCAAAGGTGTTTTCTTCTAGTTGTTTCCTAAAGTTAGCTGAAGAGTATTTCATGTCCTCATACTCGTAACATTTTTTTTTATAAAATCTCCAAATCGAGAATTGGTTTACTTTGTTGTTAAATTTGTAACTACATGTTGGTTTTACAAATAAATTGTCAATGGGTGTGATAAATCAATTTTAACTGTTTAAATTTATCTCGAATATGAAAAAAAATCCTGATTAAAAACTGATTTTTTTTAATTTTTAAAAACTAAGCAGTTTAGGATATGTTTACATTGTTTTACACCCTGTATATCCAGTAATTTGTCTCTTTTAGATTTTGTCTGAAACGTTTAAATTCTATATCTAATTTTCTTTTCTTTTTAGAGTTAGGATTTTGTGTGTCATTTATTTGGTTTTATAATCTACCTTAGAAGTAATTAATTACAATTTCATTTTAATTTTATTATAATTTTTATTTTTTCCAGCATAAATATCCTTTAGGACGATTTTGTATGTTATATCATATTTAGTCAATAAGACTATTTTAATTTCCTTCTCGTTGAAAAAAACAAGTAAACATACATGATTTTATTTTTTTAGTATAAATTTGATTTTTTTACTTTTCTATGAATTCGTATGTATTTTAGATTAGTAATTTATATATATAGGATTGGAAAGTGCCTTAAGGAGAGACTTGTTGAGTTATAGTTACTTTTTATAGTGTTCATGTTCACGACTAAAAATATAATAAAATGTTAAGTTCAAAGAATTTCATTGCTTTTGTGGTAAAATATTATTTAAACCGTTATTTTTTGGTTTGGGATAATAAAGAAATTACTTCCCTCCAAGTTTTCGGAACATAGTGGTGTGTAAGGCAACTTTTTAATACTGGCTGTCTCAGTTCTATTTACCCACAAAATATCTTCGCCCCTGTAAATTATATAAATATAGGGTTGCAAAAACTAGTTTCAGTAGTAGTATCGTTATGTATATAGACTGTATCAAAAGGGTAATTTTCAATACCAACTTTGTTTTTAAATGGGACATCTTGTATAATATTATTGCGTTGAATGTATCTATTCTTGCTGATAGTAAATATACAAGGTTTGATTCCTTTATCTTTAAAAAGCCCAGAAAATTGAAATGAATCTTATGTCTCCTGTTATAAGAGGGAGTGTACTATTCCTATTGAGTCGACATATAATGGTAAGAATGTTCTTTCGAACACATATGGCAGAGTTTTTTTTGACAGTTTTATTGCTTGTTTTTATAGATAATGAAATTGGTACATTTATATTCAGCAAGAAGAGACCCATTTAATGAAATAATATTACACATTTAAAACGACAAAGTTATTATTAAATACAGATAGTCTGTACATACAAAGTTACTGCTGCCAAAAGTGATTCTTGCAATCAACTTTTTGTCTTATATTTTCTTTTATATCATCTACAAGGGCGGAAGTACTTGATTTTGAAACAGCTCTTAAACTGAAATGTTCAGTTTAAGCAGAATTTTAAGATACTTTTAGTAGTACTTCAATTACTTACGTAGTTTAAGTAAACGAATATTTTTATGTCAGACCGATGATTGATAACGTAAGGCCATTTGAAAAGAGGCTTTTCTAAAGCAGGTGCCAATGTTGGGAAGGTCAAAACTTAGTGAAAATTAGATAGCAGGCTATATTTTTAAATTGTAGATCTTTGCGAGCTCTTTTGAATTTTTTAAAGATTACATTGCTAGATCCTCCACAAGTTAAAAAAAGTTACAAATATTATTTTTTGTCACTATCTGCCAAAATATTGTAGTTAGAGCAATTACGTACATTCCAGATAAAAAAAAACCCTGACAAATAAAATAGTCAAGTTTTTTAACCTTTTATTGTTTGATTCATTTGAATATCTGTTTGGTGAAAGGAGATTTAAATTATATATATATATATATATATATATATATATATATATATATATATATTTATAAATATCAAAACCCTAATTTTTTAGAGTATCTGAAGATTAGTATCGAGTATTGCCCTCGTGCTCTAATAACTTCTTCCAGTGGATGGTATAGGCTTTGTTCGAAGTGGGTAAATACTTCTTTTGGTATATTTTCCCACTCTTCAAGGAGGGATACTCGGAGGTTTCGTATGGTTTCCGGTTTCTTATTACGAATATGTCTTAAAATATCCAACACATGTTTGATAGGATTAAGATCAGGATACGTGGAGGCCACTCTAACCGTTTAATATTCATCTCTTAAAGAGTCTGTGAGTACTGTTGCGATATGAAGTCTGGCATTTTCCTGCATTAGAATAAAATTCTGGCCAATAAACAGAGCGAATGGAACTGCATGGTTCATTAAACATTGCTCAATATGTGTGTATATGTGTTGCCCATACCATAATACTGCCGCGTCCATGTAGCGTTTTTGGAGCACCTGCCCTCTCCAAATACGCTCACGTTCATCTGGTATTCTCGCGTCCAGTTTCCATGTTCATGGGGGAAAGTCAATCGTTGAATCTGATAAGCTGCAAGCAAAGCTGGATAAACAACTGGTCTTCTTGTCAGTCCCGCCTCCTTTAATATACGGCAGATTCTTGTACCAAGTAAATTTTCAATGCGGCTATTAATAATGGTAGATTTTTCGGCAAGGATCATCAGGGTCGATACCACAGTAGCAGATGGCTCCTTGGCCCTGGAAACGAACATAGCGTCATGTTTTGGTCGATTCTTGACAGAATGGCGAAGGAGTAATCCTTACCGTTAGTTCTTTCGTTTTCTATAACTTTTTACGAGCAAGAACCGCACAGAAATTGAAATTTCTGTTTCTCTTCTATTTTTGCACAGATGTGTCGTCTTGTGCTCCAAAGTATGTCGCATCTAAAACGATTTAGTTGCACCATTGTACCTACAGATGGCGCCACTGGTTGCCTATTTCTCTGGTCGACTTTCAAAGTCGAATGACATGACACCCCTTGTTTGTCTCAGGGTTTGGGTATTTTGGTTTTAATACCGATACCCCCAAGGAAACTGCCTGATGAGACTTGCCGGGGCAGATGGCTCCTTTGGCCCTGGAAACAAACATATCGTCATTTTTGGTCGATTCTCGACAGAATGATGAAGGAGTAATCCTTACCGTTTTTTCGTTTTGTATAACTTTTTACGACCAAGAATCGCACAGAAATTGAATTCTGTTTCTCTTCTATCTATCAAGATATATATATATATATATATATATATATATATATATATATATATATATATATATATATATATATATAGGGTCCTGCAGCTCACCTCCCGTCTTTTATTATACCTAAACCATTTATTTTAGAAAAAATATTTAAAAGCCACTATATGCTGTTGATTAGAGAGGACATTTTAAAAATATTCTTGATTATACAGGGTGTTACAAAAAATAGTGGCGCATAAAAGTTGAATTTTTTTAAAATGGAACACCCTATATTTTTTTACATTTTTGGAACACTCTTTGCCTAGTCTACAGACTCCTAGAATATTAGCTCTCTTTTTTTAATAGTTTCGGAGAAAAAAGGTAAAATCGAAGAAAAAAAAATTATAGTCTACATTTAAAATATTTATAAAAATTAGATAAAACATCTTAAAAGCTAAGGTAACCTAGTAGCTTACTGCAAAAGGTTTATAGTTATTCTGCTACGAGTGTTATAAGTCTTACTTATTCGATTTTACCTTTTTTCTCCGAAACTATTAAAAAAAGAGAGATACTATTCTAGGAGTCTGTAGACTAGGTAAAGAGTGTTTCAAAAATGTAAAAAAATATAGGGTGTTCCATTTAAAAAAATACAACTCTTATGCGCCACTATTTTTTGTAACACCCTGTATAATCAAGAATATTTTTAAAATGTGCTCTCTAATCAACAGCATATAGTGGCTTTTAAATATTTTTTCTAAAATAAATGGTTAAGGTATAATAAAAGACGGGAGGTGAGCTGCAGGACCCTGTATATATATATATATATATATATATATATATATATATATATATATATATATATATATATATATATATATATATATATATATATATATATATATATATATATATATATATATATATATATATATATATATATATATATATATATATATATATATATATATATATATATATATATATATATATATATATATGTGTGTTTTCATTCCGGGTGTACATCCGTTCACTACTGTCGTTCTGAAAAGAACAGTTTTGCTGACGTTTCGCCAAAATCACATTTGGCATTTTCGAAGCTTTCTTTCTCGCGTCCGAATAGAGACTGAAGTGTTGGTGACTGCGACGCTTCCTTTTATACCCCCACTCGGGGCCGAAGGTTATATTTGCGCAGGCGTTGGTCGTTATTTATGTTTTCCGGATGGTGCTGTTGTTGTTGCGCTAATTGCGCTTGAGTTTTTGCGATTTTAGATTTGTCTATTATTGTCTTCCATACTGTTGGTAGTTTTAATGATTCGTCCCTTTTATTTAAATCACCTTGCTTTTCAATTTCTATGGCTTCTCGGATTATTCTGGTCTTATAATGTTCTATATTGGCAATCTCCCTACACCCATCGAAATTTATTTTATGGCCGGTTTCCTGATGATGTAGGAATAAAGCTGAGGTTGTTTGTGTGTAAAAGTAGGAAGTAAATCGCTGTCACGACACTTAATTTGAAAGGTTAGATCACATAAAAGATTAGTTTTCTTACCTCTCAGTCTTTCATACATCTTGAT
Source organism: Kuschelorhynchus macadamiae (assembly GCA_030620095.1). Classification (NCBI taxonomy): domain Eukaryota; kingdom Metazoa; phylum Arthropoda; class Insecta; order Coleoptera; family Curculionidae; genus Kuschelorhynchus; species Kuschelorhynchus macadamiae. The sequence continues at coordinate 1,276,167 of JAUTXW010001358.1, forward strand.
TGTCTTGAAAAATCTCCTCCCCGTAGAGGTGTATAGTGTTGATTTTTACTCCTTCACGGATGGAAAAATACAATGTGTTTTCATTCCGGGTGTACATCCGTTCGCTACTGTCGTTCTGAAAAGAACAGTTTTGCTGACGTTTCGCCAAAATCACATTTCATCAGTCTCTATTCGGACGCGAGAAAGAAAGCTTCGAAAATGCCAAATGTGATTTTGGCGAAACGTCAGCAAAACTGTTCTTTTCAGAACGGCAGTAGTGAACGGATGTACACCCGGAATGAAAACACATTGTATTTTTCCATCCGTGAAGGAGTAAAAATCAACACTATACACCTCTACGGGGAGGAGATTTTCAAGACAATCAAGATGTATGAAAGACTGAGAGGTAAGAAAACTAATCTTTTATGTGATCTAACCTTTCAAATTAAGTGTCGTGACAGCGATTTACTTCCTACTTTTACACGGTTGTCTTATCATACTAAAACTAGAAAAACTAACACCATACTTCAAAATGCTAGTAAGGCGTTATTAAAAGAACAAATTCATCAAACTAGAAAACAACTAGCCGAGACAGAGAAAGAACTTTTAAAGTTACACCTTAAACTAAGTAACATCATTCACCCTTTATTGTGGAATCGCATAGAAACTTTGGCTTTTTGGCGAACAGAAACAAATAAGAATATTAAGACAGATAAACTTTCAAAAAAGTATGACAATCTTCTAAGAAAGTCGAGTCAGCCACAAAGATCGTCAGTAGACGTCGATAAATTAGTACATAATATATCATCCTACAGTCTCTCAGAAAGTGAAAAATCCGTACTGAGTAAGGGTTTTAATTTTGCGATATCTCCTAAGGAAATCCCTAAAGAAGAAATAATAGCTGGAGTGGAAGCTGTCCTTGACTCCTCTGAAGAAACAAAAGCAGAGGAGATTCGACAAGAGGTGGCAAGAATTTTAAGATCAAGCAAAACACCAAAACAAAACCTAAATGCCACTGAACAAAGGGCCCTAATAAACCTCCGAAAAAATAAAAACATCACAATCCTTCCAGCAGATAAACGAAACGCAACTGTGGTTATGAATACTCAAGATTACGTACAAAAAATGCAGGATATCCTACAAGACAATTGTTATAGGCCTGTTCCAAGGGACCCGACAACGTACCTAGAAAAAACAACTAAAAATAAAATAAAAAGTTCACCAATAAACCCCGAAATTCAACAAAAAATCATACCACGGGAAAAGTCGAGCAGATGTCCTAAACTCTATGGTTTACCAAAAATACACAAACCAGGCGCGCCTATCAGACCTATTGTTAGTGCTGTTAATTCGCCGCTACAAAAACTGGAGAAATACTTTTCTGAAATTATGCAACCAACTGTAGAAAAAGCTGATTCATTTGTAAAAAACTTGGAGCATTTCACTCGAATTATACGAGATATCGTCCTTGAAAAAAACGACATCATGGCAAGCCTAGATGTCAAATCGTTATATCCCAGTATTCCCATCGACGAAGCATTGGATAAGATTGCTATGAACGAGGATTTCCAGGCACATATAACAGAACTCTCGGAGCATTGCCTCAAAAATACTTATTTTTCTTTCAACGGGCAAATGTATAAACAAATGGATGGTGCTCCAATGGGGTCCTCGCTATCACCAGTAGTCGCGAATTTATTTATGATATACTTCGAGAAAGAAGCTCTTGAGAAAGCAAGTTTAAAACCCAAATTATGGATTCGTTATGTGGATGACATATTTATTATATGGCAACATGGTCATGCAGAGCTCGAAAAATTTCTGACTCACGTAAATTCAATCCACCCCAGAATACAATTTACTCTAGAGTTAGAGGAAAACAACAAACTACCATTTTTAGATGTTTTGGTCACAAAACTACAAAACGGATATTTCGAATACACCGTGTATAGAAAACCAACACATACAGACAGATATTTAAATGCAAAATCACATCATCACCCAGCACAAATTCAAGCTGTGGCAAATACTCTAATATCTAGATCCGTGCGACTAACTGAAACACAGACGAGACAAAACGAACTTAAGGTAATATCTAGTGCTTTAAAGAAAAATGGCTACACAAATCGCACCATAGAGAAAGCTATTAATGCACAAGTTTCCCGAACAACAAACAACAAAAAATATGAACTGGGAAAGCAACGAGTAGTCTTACCATACGTAAAAGGCACAACAGACAGAATCGGAAGAATTCTGAGGAAACACAACATACAAACAATACACAAGCCACAAACAACTATAGGTAAACTACTCGGAAACCCAAAAGATAAAATCAAACTGGAAAACCACGGAGTGTACAGTATTCCGTGCCAGGACTGTGAAAAGTTGTACGTAGGGCAAACTAACAGGCGAATATCAGCAAGAGTGGAAGAGCATAAACTCAGCATCAGAAATAAACAAACAACCTCAGCTTTATTCCTACATCATCAGGAAACCGGCCATAAAATAAATTTCGATGGGTGTAGGGAGATTGCCAATATAGAACATTATAAGACCAGAATAATCCGAGAAGCCATAGAAATTGAAAAGCAAGGTGATTTAAATAAAAGGGACGAATCATTAAAACTACCAACAGTATGGAAGACAATAATAGACAAATCTAAAATCGCAAAAACTCAAGCGCAATTGGCGCAACAACAACAGCACCATCCGGAAAACATAAATAACGACCAACGCCTGCGCAAATATAACCTTCGGCCCCGAGTGGGGGTATAAAAGGAAGCGTCGCAGTCACCAACACTTCAGTCTCTATTCGGACGCGAGAAAGAAAGCTTCGAAAATGCCAAATGTGATTTTGGCGAAACGTCAGCAAAACTGTTCTTTTCAGAACGACAGTAGTGAACGGATGTACACCCGGAATGAAAACACATTGTATTTTTCCATCCGTGAAGGAGGAAAAATCAACATATATATGTGTGTATATATATATATATATATATATATATATATGTGTGTATATGTATATGTGTATATATATATGTGTATATATATATATGTGTGTATATATATATATATATATATATATATATATATATATATATACATACCATAAATTATTGTGATCATTTTTAATTTTTTAACTTAGAGCACAAATCATATTAGAGAAAATAAAGTCAGAGCCTAAGGCTCTGGAACAGAACTGCATCAGGCCTCTATTTTAGGTCCATTGTGTTTTTATCTATTTAAATGAATGTCCAAAGAATTGCAGATCGCTTTCAATTACAACTTATACAACTGATATTTCGTAGCTCATAGCCTAGCAATTATTTTTGGTCAGTCTGTTTGAACTAAGAAATTGAATATTGGTAAAACTTTAATGGTTTACTTTTAAGGGATGCTAAAAGCATTTTTTTAGAATTTAGAATAGACAAGAACAACGAAGGAAACAAACCATGAAAGCGCTAAAATGCCGTTAGTGGAACTACAGAAATACTTTCACTATTTCCCTACAAGAATAAAATTATAAACAAAGTTCGTTGTTTTTGGTATGATCTTTGCTAGCTCAGTGGTAGGGTACTGGATTAGCATTTCATTGTGGGCCATGGCTTTTTTTTTTAACAAAAGCTACAATTTTGTATGTAATTATGTTTCATAAATAGGACTGCGTTTTGGTTAGCCGTGGTTAGGAATTTTTTTTGGGTTGAGGTGAAGAAAATGAATTTGTATAAAAACCGGTAAATTAGCGCTCTCTGCTAAACTGTATACTAGACACTTCCAAATAAGAATAAGTTGAGGACGGGTTTATACAAATTCTAAACGTACAACCAGTTGAGAGAGCATCATATTTACTCTGTAAGAGTCCTTTTGTCTCAACGGTTAGAAAATCCATTAAAGGAAAACGCTAGCCTATCTTGGCCAGCTTAAGGAAGTCCAAGTTTTTTTTTTATATATATATATATATATATATATATATATATATATATATATATATATATATTTATTTATTTATGATCAAAAAAGTAACTGACTACAAAAAACACTGGTATTTTTTTCTCTATGAATAACTATATCATAAATCCAACTAATTAATTGGAATGTGAAACAGATACTTTTTCCATTAACTGCTCATCGATGACTTTGGTGACTAACCATGCTACACTTTATCTGCCTGTTTCTTTTTTGCTATGCTGCATGAATTTATTGTGATTGGTGTTAGATATAGTTCTTTTTTTAATCACACGTAAGTATGCATATCTATTCTTAACTATAGTACTTAACCACTAGTCTTGTATTTAGACAAGTGTTTCATGTTAGAGAATTTATACATTTCTAACAGTTAAAAATATTGCTTTGTTATACTTGTAGTGTAGGTTGGCTTTTGAACCTTACCCCTTAATTCTTATATGGTAATGGTTCTATCCGAATTATTATTTTGACTAATTAAGAATGACATTCTATGATGTTATTGAAGTTATGGATAATAATTATTCTGTTTATATTAACTCTATTAAATTTAACGTAATGACAAACTTTTTTTTTAATTTTACACCAGTTATAATAACTCTGACATTTTTTTAGAGCGGTGGTGGAATTGTTAACCAGTTAAAAAAATCCTATAGCCTAAGCGATCTCAGTGACCCGACTAATGACGGGGGTGATGAAGTTGATGACGTTTTGATGACTGATCCACGATTCGTAAGAAGGTATGTTTGTATAAAGTGACCATTCGCCCCCTATTAGGGAGACAGTCCCTCATTTTTACCATGCTTCCTTCATTTATAAATGTCCTTCATTGCACTTTAAAGTCTCCGTTTTCTAATTAGGATCAACATACCAAATACTACTCTGCTAAGACAAGTTGTTCTATCTGCAAGAATCGAATTTTTTTAATTGCTAAAAAAATATCATATTTTCTAAATTTTATGTATTATAATGTTTGGCTTTAAAAATTCACAAATATTTCCCTGAGTACTGTTTTGCGCTTAGGACAGTAAGAAAGTTGTCTTAGGAGGCAGAATACAAAAGTTATTTTTTTTGTTATGCGTTGAAGATAGTTTGTTGTTACCTTAATGTAAAATGGTTGACTTTTAGGCATCAGTTATAGTCGAATGCGGTCTTATCGTGCGGGTACAATGGTCGCCAACATTATGAATCAAATCAGAAAACGCAGTGAATACCAAAATGTTGTGTGATTCTTTTATCGAGCTATTAAATCTCGATGGGCTATTTAAAAATATACAGGGAGAAAGAAAATAGTTTTATTTTGTTATATTACGCAATATTATTAAGATAGCCACTTAATATTATTTTATATATTAAATGCCGAGGGACTAAATAAGAAAATTAGCTAATATGTATTTGATTAAAATTTTTTGGTTGGAAAAAACAAAAATACACAAAATGGCAAACGCCTTAATAAAGTCGGAAGGCGGTTCGAATCAGTGGAACAATCAGGATATGTTCTGTTTATACAGTCACTTAATGAGAGAAAGATTTTTTTGTCAATCACCAAAAATTATGAGCCCCGCTTGACCTAAAAATCTAACCTCTTATACAGTGTCTTTATTTAAATGCGGGCCAACCCTGTGCAAAGAAAACTTTTTTTTTGTATTGTGATAACAAAAAAATTTTATTTTGCAAAAATATTATACACTTTTGTTAAAAACACAAGATAATTAGTTATTACTTCCCTCGTGAGATTTTTTCGTTTAAGGATGCAGGAAAACATGTTTTCTCAATTCCGTCCGTCTGTAGGTATGTCTGTCCGTCAGTCTGTCTGTTCGCGGCATAGCTAAGAAACTACATATCCGATTTCTATTTAAGTCTAAAATAAGGGCCATACATGCGAAAAATATAAGCTATATATATATATATATATATATATATATATATATATATATATATATATATATATATATATATATATATATATATATATATATATATAGCCTGTATTTTTCGTTAGCCCCGAGTTTCTGATAAAGCGATTTTACCGATTTTTATATATCAAATTTTGTCTTAGAATTAATAAAAAAGTTTACTTATTTTAAACACGCTTTAAAATTGGAACAAGTATTCTATAATTATTTTATTGCCTACAAAATTACAAATGTACTAAAAAAGTAAGCAAAAAAATGGTGTTAAATCTAATAAAAACATTTTTAAATTAAAATTCACTGGCTAATATCCAGGAGCTAGTGGCAAAAGCTCTGAGAATCGGTATAAAAAATGTACGGAAACTTGTGCATGAAAAAAAAAACATAATTTACTTCCGAAAAAGATTAAGAAATGTACACGAAAAAATCCAAAGGCAAAAGACTTAAGTTACAATGCAAAAATGGATATTTATAATGCAATTTATGATTTATACACGTTAAAGACTAATATAATCCTTTAGAAACTTTTTAATATTATAGACTAATAAATAGCATCATCACTTAAAAAGTCCTCATCTTCTGAGTTGTCCTCAAATGGCGCAATGATCATTGGTGCTATTTCGACATCTAGAACTCGTTCTCGATTCCACCAATCCCATATTGATTTCTCCCTATGTTCCACAGATGTCTTCCAGTACTCCGGCGTAATATAATTTAATGAATCTTGCCAAACAATTTGCACTTCATCTGATGTAAGACCATCGTTCACGTGTTTTTCGTAATATGATTTTGCCCCAGCCCTTGTTAATTCTATTGCGTTAAACTGGCAATGGTATGGCGGCAGTCGTAAAACCTCATGTCAATTTTCCCTTAATATGTCATCTACCGTATATATTGTTCGTTTTTTAGTAGATTTTGCCATTAAAAGTAGTTCTAGTTTCAGCATATTGGGTAAAGGATTTTGTTTTTGTTTTATTAGCCAGTCATAAATATCACTTTTCTTCCAGGATGAAGTAGGTTGTTGATTTAAGAATCTTGAATGATAAGATGCATTGCCCAGAATGATTAACGATGGAGCATCTAAATTTGAAATCAGTTGTTCTTTTAACCACTTTTCAAACAGTTCACAGTGCATATTATCCTGATAGTCCACACTTTTGGATGTTGAAGAAAACAGTAAACTTGCACCTGGGAGAAATCCTGTTGAAGAACCTGCATGCAAAATGATGAACAGTTTTCCCGTCCCACATCTCTTTTTTCTCTTGATACTTTTTACAGACTCGTCCTGCCAAGATTTCGAACCACTTCCATTAGAAAATATCCAAGTTTCGTCTAAAAATACCACTTCTAAATTTTGAATTAACATTTTCCGTGTATTTCATTAAAAACTGGATACGCTGACTTGCTATATGTGGCAACTCGCATAAAAATCTTCGATTACAGTCCTTTTTATATCGAAAACCCAACATTTTTATTAATTTTGACAACTATTTTAATCGAATTTCCAATATGCCTCGATTGTTTAAAGCTTCTTTTAAAACTTGAAGGGTTATATTAGTTTTTGATGTGTATAAATCGTATATTGCATTACGAATATTCATTTTTACATTGTCACTTAAGTCTTCTGTCTTTGGCTTTTTTCGTGTACATTTCTTAATCTTCTTCGGTAGTAAATTATGCTTTTTTTTATGCACAATTTTCTGCACAGTCCTTATACCGATTCCCAGAGCTTTTGCTATTGTCTCCTGGATATTGGCCGGTGAATTTTCATTTTCCTAATATTTTATTAGATTTAATACCATTTTTTCGCTTGTGGATGCAAAAAACCCGAAAATTGTTTTCTATTGCTCATTTTGTCACTGACTTGTCAATCTGACTTTGAAGTGATATCGCTCAAATATTTTTGCAACTGCTGGTATTTATATGTTTATTCTCTTTTTTCATATGAAAATATCATAGGTCTTCTAATTCATCTTCCGGATTTTATGCGGAGGATATGATTACACGTAATAAAAGAAAAACAAACTTATAAAGTTTGTCGTTGATAAATCGTATGACCCGCACGATAACCCTGCTTTTGACTATATTTATGTCCATATATATTTTATAATTATCATTTTTTCTTGTTGTCTTACAGTATTCCTGTGGTTGTATTTTATACTGACTAACGGCATTATACCAAGTCAGTATAAAAAAAACAAAGAAAAAGGCAAAAAAAACACAACTATTGTGTATTAAGAAAGGATCTAACGATGCTATATGTTTTAAAAATGACCGATTTCTAGATGTTCCTGTGAATGTCTGTATTAAGTCCTAATTGAGCCAAATGCGGTGTAAACGCTGTTGGGGTGAGGCCTGTTACTGATATGACGAGAGGAACAATAATGACTCCTGTTTCCACAGCCTTTTTATTTTCATTGTCAACTCGGTGCGTTTGTCAATCTTCTCACTGTATTTCGCTTGGATGTTCTCGTCGTTGGGAACAGCCATGTCAATTAAATAAGTGACCTTTTCTTTTTTGGATGGAAAGGTGATATCGGATCTGTTTGCGGGGATTGTTTTATCTGTGTGGATGTAAATGTCCCAGTAGAGCTGGTTCGTTTTCAAGTATCGATGTTGGTGTGTAATGGTAATAAGGGTCTGTGTTCTCCGTTAGTTTGTATGTTGCATGTTGGCTAATGCTTGATGAACGACCTTCGCTGCTGAGTCGTGTCTCGCGGTGTATTCAGTTCTGGCCATTATTCTACATCCACTCGTTATGTGATCGATCGTTTCTCTCTGCTGGTGACATTTCCTGCACCTGCCGTATTCAGTGGTTGTGTTCTTGATGATGTGCTTTTGGTAGTTTCTGGTTATGAGCTTGTCCTGGATGGTAAGCAGGAAGCCTTCTGTTTTGGGGAACAGCTGCCCTTCTACGTATATGAAAGCTTTTTATGTATGTGGTCTTGTTTTATGTGGTGTCTTCCGTGGAGTGTTTTTTCAGATCCGGTGTTCATCTTTTCTAGTCGTGATTGGATGTGACTGTGCGGTGTATAATTCTTGTCTGCCTTCACTACTGCCTTGTGGAGGTTAGTTTGTTTGTTGTGGAAGAATTCGTAAATTTGTTTTTTATTTAGCGATTATATATCTATAATTCCCCTCCCTCCTTCTTTTCTCTCGATGGTGAGTCTTTTCTTGCAAGCGTGGGGATGTGACTTTCTGTGTTTAGTGAATTCAGAGCGTATGAGAATGTGAATGTTTTCTATGTCTGTGTGTGACCATTTAATGATACTAAACGAATACGTAAGAATAGGTATGGCGAAGGTGTTAATAGCTTTCGTTAGATTTTTGGAGTACAGTTTTGTTTTTAGTATGTGTATGTTTCTTTGTGTGTATTATTATTATTATTATTATCAGTGTCTCGGTCCTCTCTTGGCTTCTCCAAGACCTGTTCACTTTGTTTTTGTATAATAATGCACTCGTTTTACCAATTTCAGTAAAAAAAGACTTAAAATCAGAGAATTTGTGTTTCCGTAAAACAGGTTTTCTCGGAACAGGAATATTTGGAGATAAAAAGGCCAAAAAGGAACATGTTTCATCCAGCTATGAGGTAATAATAATTAATAACCACAGAATATCATTGAGAAATATTCAAAATATGACAGCCAGATATGTTTAAAAGCTTTAAAATCATTTTCGTATATAAAATCCAGAGTTTTAAACTTTAGACCAAGAGAAGTGGAGTGTCGCAAACCGTAGTTGGCCAGTAAGCCTGGTTTAAAAGTTATAGACTTTTAAAAAAAATTTTCCTTTGTTTCATTATAAAATAAACGAAAAGCTATTAAAAATTACAAAATTATTCAAATGACTGACAATAAACTTTCTGGGGCGTTGAAGAGTGGAGCATGTCTGCTGCTGGTTGGGGAAATCATATGTCTTCGCTTTGCCATTTTGCTGTCGGGGTTCTCAATAGATAGCTTAGTTGTTAGAGCAACGTCCCGGTAAGACAGAGGTTGTGGGTTCGAATCCGACTCGAGGGCAGACTTTCCACTTTTTATTGCTTTTAACTTCAAAATTTACTGAGTTTAATAAACTTTCTGTTCCAAAGGAGTACTTTATCTGTGTAAACCAAACCTCCATTACTACTTAACGAAGTAATTAGTTTTTTTATTTCGTGAAAATTTACTATTTTGGATTTGAAGTTTCTTCCACTCACCGATTCAATTATTTTTATTATTACACAAAATTGAGTGTATGAGCTCAGTTTCGGAACAAGTCTTGGAAAACTTAAACTTAATAGTATACAGGGTAGGTTGGAAATATGTTACCTTAAATTTTGAAAATACGGGTGAACTTTGAGAAAAAGAAACGTGTTTTAAAATTTTGAAAAATTCGTCAGAATCGGTGGACTTGTTTTTTAATTGCAGACATATAAATTTCATGCAAAAATTAACTTGTAATATTTTTTTTTAGACTTTATTTGAGACTTTTGAACTATAATTAAGCGCATTAACTTTTAGGCGCAAACCCGGGCGCAGTCCACACCGGTCCAGCTCAGCTTCCTCTGCTTCAGTATATTTTTCCGAAGTGGACGTGGTAGCAACGGGAATCGTTGGAAACGACAGGGTCACTGAAATCAGAAGTGTTGAAGATATTAGTTCAGGTACTTTAAGTGTATGAATATAAGAAAAAATTACTTTAACGATTATGATGAAAAAAAGCTGGAAATTATATATTTTTTTCTTCCAGGAACGAACCATAACGCCCGCCGTTATTTTTATTGATTATTTTTAGTTTTATCTTAGGATATCTAAGGACTTTTTATTTATCACTCCTTAATAAAGTGGACAAATGCCGAAAATAAACTTTAGAATTATTGTTTCATATCGATGGGTTCTTGACAAAACATTTTAAACGCCATATTAGTTGAAAATCTGCTTTTTTAATCAAAATATTGCTTACTATAATCTACATATAATCGAAAAATATTTTTACAGACTATAGTTAGTGGTCTATATATATATATATATATATATATATATATATATATATATATATATATATATATATATATATATATATATATATATATATATATATATATATATATATATATATATATATATAGAAATTTGCGCAAATTTATGCGTCGTTGCATGAACAACAAATCTTTAATAACAATAAACTAAGGTATTTGTATTTCAAAACTTTAAAGGTAAGTAAGTATTGCATTCTAAGCTATAATAAATGTTCCACGTTATGACCGTTCGTTTCAAGGAATAATGTAATTTTTTTATTTAGAGTCTCTCTAATCCGTTCATAAAGATTCTGCATTTGTCTGCACTCATTGCAGGCATTTTGAACTCGTAGCCAAAGCTGCGTATGCGTTTGTATTGGAACGGAGTATACGCGACATTTGAGAAAACCTCATATATAAAAATCACAGAGATTTAAGTCCGGCGACCTGGCTGTCTAACCCAGACAGTCTTAATATTTAAAGGAACTTCATTTAGTAATGTGGGTAAAATATTTGTTAGGAAATGTTGATGTCTGGTTTTTTTCACAACATGGGGATTATCCCGAATGTAGGCATGATGTGAATTGTGTAATTTGTCAATTCCGTCTTTCGTAAAACTAGATTCATCGGAGAATAAAATACGAGAAAAAAAGGTTAAATCTTCAATTTTCTTATTCCCCAACCAAACTAAAAAGCTACATGAGCACCTTCCAACATAGCATGCAACTTTCTAAAATGAAACGGGTTGAGTTCTCTTTGTATATAATATTACTAACAGACGATTTGGAAAATCCTGAATGCATCTCTGACAACCTTCGAACACTTAATAATGGGTTATTTTCTAGTTACAGACTGGATGTTAAAATAGTTTGGATAACTTAGGGCCCCTTGCCACAAATAGGGATGTTTGACTTTAACTGTTAAAGCATGGAGGACGAGGACAAAAATGCCCACGAATATGCATTCTACCAATTTATAGTTTTGTCTCTTAACCAATAAACCTACAGATCAAACCCACAAACTTTTTCTTACTTAAAAATATACAGAGGTCGTTCGACATTTGTTACTTTTCTTAGATTGATAGATATTGGGTAATGTTTAATTATGCATTACCTTAGTTCATAACCGTTCCAACAAACGACTTTAACTAATCAATGGACTGTTGGAGATTGTTTAATCTGCTTTCATAAAATAAAGAGGGGCATTAAAGATATGTAAATGGTAGTCGATTTTTTAGGTTATTCGAGTGGTGAAGGTCTATATGCAGCCCATCAGCCTTTAAAGCTTCAAGCTAGGGATAGCATAGCTAGTCAGAGAACTAACTCTCTTACCCGATCTCGTTCAACTAGAGTTACCAGGTCCAGTGTACCAAAGAAATCTAGTGTAGTCAGCGACGTAAGTAGCAATTTCGTTTTTTACTCATTTTCCTTTTGACTTGCTGCGTTTTAAAATCTATGTAAAGTGATTTTTTCTCCGGATTCGCTAGCACGTTTCCCTTTACCAACTTGGGTAGTTTTTTTTACTACTACTACTACTACGCTTATAAAGACTTGAATATCCATTCGTCTCTAACGTATCCGAAAGGTAAATGGGAAAATAATTAAGATGAATAAGATGGCAACGTTGCGTTGTGATGCATTTGTTAACTCGTCTACTCAAAGACTCGTTCGAAGCAGTCCTACGACTTTCATTCATATCGGTATTGGTTTCTTGGGTTTGGGTTCTATCGTTTCTATTGATCTGGCATTTGGTTTATACGGGATTAACAAGAGTTTAGACGGTTTCTTACTCTTCTTACGTAAAATTATAATCGAATTTCGGTGGGATCTTAATCGTTAAACATATAATAAGAAATCTATTTTACCGTGTGAGCAAAAATATATTTATAACATTGACGTAACCTTGAACGGGGACTTAAAAAAGCATAGTTTTTGGGATTAGATTTTTGAGGACAAATTTAGACCATATAAAAATTTAACTAATTCTCGATGTTTTTTTTGACTCAACGAGGGCTTTCTTTTATACATAGTAAAAAAAACTTTAACTTACATCCCATTTAACAAACTAAATTTTAATAGTAATTTCTTGAATGTCCAAATTTGGGTGGTGATTTTCAAGTAATAGGTACAGAAGAAGAAAAAGTCTAATTTGCTTAATAAAATTCTTTATTATATCTGTAACCGGTTTCGCTATTAAGTTGCATCATCAGGCTACAAGACTAAAAACAAAAACACGAACACAAGCGCGAAGGCTATTACGTACTATTTACGTCAGAAGGTACACATACTTTGCGACATTGATAACTTTTTGAACAGAAAAATATTTTTTAACAAAATACGTACTAACGTATTTATTTCTTCATTTTTATGGAAAAACCCCAACATAGCTGATAAAAAGTAGGAAAAACAGAAAAGTTAAGTTGAACCTAATCATTTGGTTCACAATGTTATGTTAAAATCTAAAAAAAAATATAAAATATCAATAGACAACATACTACAAAAAAATTGCATTAAAGGTGCAAAAAAAGAAGAAAATATACAATAATAAACCAAAGGAATTAAAATTATAATAAAATAAAAACAAATATATCTAGAAGTGGGAGAGATAAGTTTATTCAAAACATATTTTTGTAAGATTATTAATATTGTTTATTTGAGAGTTTAAAGTTTGTCCTGCGTTGTTTTTAATTGCTCTTTGAACTCCAAGAAATTACTATTATTAAGTTTGGAAATAACTGATAATTAGATTCCCAGTGCAATATTCTGTAATTAGTGTTAAAATCCGTACGATGATTGCTCTCCAAAATGTGTGTAGGAAATAAAGATGCTATGTTATTAAATCTTAAACACCTGTTATGTTGTTTAAATATAATTTAAATATTTCTTTTCGTTCTGCTAATATAAACATCCCCACAATCTCAAGAAAGTTGATACACCCCTGAAGTCTCGGCGGATCTATTTATTCTTTGTTATTTAAAAATATATTATGGTATGTGCTTTGATTTAAAAGCTACATTAATGTTTTGTGCAGAAAGAATTTTTGTATTTTTTTTACGAGAGTTTACCATTAAATGTGACTGACTTTTTATCAGGTATGTTGTTTGTTTTAGGGTAGTGACCTCTACCAGTCCTTGCTTGAATGATGAACACCGTAAGATACTATGATGTTACAGAGAATAGATTTCTACTGACATGTATTACTGGACATACATTTACAACTTGTGTAGTTACCTTTTTATTGTACTGACCGAAAAAAAGGTTTTCATATTTTTAAATATCGCAATTTATTTGTCTTTTCGACTTTCGCATGGGATGTCTGAAAGTTGTAAGACAGTTAAATTTGTAAAAAACTAAAGGGTTTTTTCCATAAAAATAAAAAAATACGTTAGTGTCGTCTAGTAAGTGCCTTAAATGTAACTATTTTGGTAAAAAATATGGTTTTTTGCTCATTAAAATATCAATGTACTTATGTTCGTTTTACTTATGAGATCTCTCAATTTTTTTAAAAATGTAAGTATCTGGTATAACCTTAATTATATTGTGGCAAAATATGTATCTCTTGACGTAAAAAGTATGTGATAGTCTTCGTGCTTATATTCGTGTTTTTTGTTTTTAGTCTTGTAGCCTGATTATGCGACTTAGTCGCGAAACCAGTTGATATAATAAAGAACTTTTTTGGGTAGATTAGATTGTTTATTCTTCTGCGCCTACTAATTGATAAAAGTAATTTCTTGGTAATAAAGAACTTATAAGGGTGAACACCTATTTTGTTGAACTCGATATATTTTGGCATCCACTTACAGGGTTTACTATAAAAGTAAAAAAATACTTTAACTACAAAAGTTGTAGGATTTTCTCTATTATCTGTTGGGACTATCAAAGGTAAAAATATTTAGTAGATTCCCTATATACTAGGCTTTTATACCTTATTTTTAAAAACTATACTCAAAATTAAGAAATAAGGTGGCAGTATATTCCTGCTGAAAATGTTCTAATATTCTTAAAGATAATACAAGAAAAATCCTACAACTTTTGTATTAAATTTTTTTTGTATCTTCTATAGTTATAGCAGTAGGTAGGTGTCAAAATATAAATGAAAGCCCTGTACAGATTTTTATTAACATATCTCCTGTTTGTATCTCTAGGACAGCGACGAAAACGAGGTTTTCGACACGAACATCATCTTCCTAAACGACAAGGCCAAGAAAATCGACCGGCTTCCCGAAAAACACGAATCGTCATCCAGTGAGACAGAGTTTTTTGATATTCCTGAAAATATAGGTTTTCAATTGCATGGTAAAACTTTTGAAAGTTCGGAACGAAACGATGTCAATAACAAAAACATTGATAGTAATAGGATAATTCCGACTAAAGTTGAAGTAGTTAAACATAACCAAAAGACTGATCCGAACCCTAGTATCACTGCAGTACTTGGGTACGACAGCGAAAGCAAGATAACCGCATGTAAAACTGACATTTCTTCATCTCTAAGTTTCAACTTAACCAAATTGTCTTCAGCTTTGTCTTCCTTATACCCTTCTTTTGCATCTTCTAGTAAAGCGGACAAGAATAGAAACTCTGATCACCCAATAACAGACGTTCAAAATATCCATGAATCTGCTAATTTGGAAACAAACTACCAAAAGCCAGAGATTTCTAAGTCAATTTTCCTAAATTCCCCTAGTATAGGGAGTTCAAAGGATGACAACACAGGTTCTGAATCTGCCATAGCCAAAAATAATTCCAGCTTGAGATCAGAGTTTTTTGCGTCTCCCTCCTCTGGCCCATCTTCCCCTGGTCCTTCCATCCCTGAAACAGACAATTACAAGGTAGCTCCTAAACGGGAGCCACGAGGGGGCAAGTATAATAAAAAGCACGCCCCTTTACCCCCTTTACCACCCAAACGAGATAATTTTACTGCTAACCCAATCAAAGCCACTTTGGTTTTGCAGCCTGGTGTTGTTAGAAGCCTAAGTGCTAGCGCAGAAAGTCTCAATAAAGAAATATTCCTAAACTACTCTCCAAAAGTCAGAAGGAGGTCTAGAAATCAAAGTCCCGCATCAAAAAGTAGCGACTCCTCTTTCTCTCCCAAAGGCGAAACCCCTCTAAGCAAAATGCTTCGCTTGCCGAAAAAAATGGCACATTTGAATATTCCCGGGAAAATTAAGGAAAAGCGCAATTCCTGGGGGGAATTTTTCCACACCAAGAAACTCGTAGACAATAGGCTCCAATCTAAAAGTG
Organism: Kuschelorhynchus macadamiae; assembly: GCA_030620095.1. Lineage (NCBI taxonomy): Eukaryota > Metazoa > Arthropoda > Insecta > Coleoptera > Curculionidae > Kuschelorhynchus > Kuschelorhynchus macadamiae. The sequence goes on from JAUTXW010001358.1 coordinate 1,292,258, forward strand.
CTAATCATCTAGATAAGATTGTAGAAAGTGACAAATCGCAAGACGTGGATAAACCGATTCGAAGAAGTGGTAGTCAGGTTTCAATCAGGAATTTGACCGATTCTCCACTGGCAAACAGAAGGTTAAAAATTATTAGAAGATATATTGACGAAAACATTGACTAGATGTTGCTGTAGATGTTGCTTAGATGTGGTCAGGAGCCTTCTGTAGTCAGGCATGATAGAAGTTTTCTTGTGTGATATCATTTTGAGTGTGGATTTTTTGCGATTACTAATGGCGATTTTTGAGTTTTGACAGGAACCAACACCAATTTGGATCCTTCTTGTAATGTTTCGTTGTTTTACTAATATTTCAGTGTTATGTTGTTCCAGGTGTTTCTTATTATTTTTTGTTATCGTTGATTGGTTGTGTGGTAAATACTAATTTTTTTTCTATTGCAACTGTAATTAATACATTGATGCTTGCTAATATATGCCAATAATAATTTCCAACTCAAATGACCTTATAGTTGTCTACTTTTATTAAATTTATATATTTAACTTTATATTTAATTTAAATATATTTTCTAGCAGCTTTTGATTTGGGGGGACATGACACCTTTTAACTATCTATTGTTTAAGCACAAAATTATAAAAATATAATATTGTAATAATGTTCATTGAAGTCACATCAGTTAAGTTTTCGGATATTAGGGTACATAGTTCAAAGGGATTTAAATTGGGGCTGTTAGGAGGGAAATTAGGTAGTTCAATAAGAACAATTCTATCTCTTAAATAAGTAAGGTTATAATTGTCGATACTGCATCTGGCGCCATTTTAAGAAATAAAGTTTTAATATTTTGTTTATTGGGTTTTTTAGATTTACCTGTGTTCACAAGGGGTGAAGCAAGTTTCACCTAGGATTTTATGATGGATGACCGAGTCCAACTTTTACTTAATATTTAAAATACCGATTCAACAAAAGTTGTATTTGGTAGTGTATATTTTATCTCAGTAAAGCCAATCTACTAGACATTTTTGTGAAAATGGAACTGTTCTTCCCATCGGATTTTTTTTTTGTTTGAAAAAGTTGTCTAATTGAAAAAGTTGATGGCAGAAAAAGGGGAATCCTGAGTTTTTGCATTGTACAGGGTCTCCCATTTTGGTTGCAATTGCGGGGTATTTCGCATATTTTTGGTATTGAAAGTATTTCATTTTCAAATACCCCTTGTATCTCAGTTATTTGACAACTTGTCAAAACGATATAAAGGAATCCTTTTAGAATTTTTAACGTAGAATCCAGTGGCGTAGTCAGTTTTTTTCTATATAGTACTGTGTTTGAAATATTGACCAATGCTTGCTTTTTTTGATGGGGCACCATGTATTTTTGTCAAGAAATTTATTTGTATTTTTACAAGCTTCGCAAAAATATATACCAATATGGGCAAAGATCCATTATAGGTAACTCATTCAAATGGGACGCCTTGAATGAATTCGGAGACAGCAATTGCAAGATCCTCACCAGCGAAAAAAATTCCAACAAAACAAAATTCCTTGAAATGGTGAAGACTTTCTTTATTTCAACAATCACTTAATTAGCCATAAAATATTAAAATACATTTCCATCTAAAATTAAATAACTTCTAATTGCGACATAATTAAAATTTATTGTTAGAAAGAGATACCATTATTTTAACATTGCTTGCCGATTGTTATTTGTAAATGGTGTCTATCAGGATATCTCTGAGCAAACAGGTTACAGACCATTCTCGAATTTTTTCTACACTCGCCAAACACTAATAAACAATTTGGAAAGTAATACTATTTATTAGTTTGTATCAAATACAACAGAAATGCATTATTCTTTAAAAATCAAAGAACTTAAAGATGCGATACTACAACTGCCAATAATCCGATAATGATGTCCGTATTATGTTATTTTGTTTTTCATAGCCTACTACTTTTTCTCAGTGTATGCGATTTAAGCTGCATTTACGCTGGACTATCCTAAGCAAGCATCTAGAAATAATTAAACTTAAAATATAATATAAGCGATTTTTTTAAATGCTTATATTAATCAACTGCCACGTTTTTATAAACTGGAATATTGATATTAGAGTGTTAGAAACGCTAACATTGCTTATACAGGCAGGGGTATAAAATGGCCAACTTAGGACTGGTCATTTAAGTTCGTGTTATAAAATATAAACAAATTTGACACAGTTGACAGTAAATAGAATACTTAGTTATTGTCTACTAAAAATGATGAGTAAATAAATCTAACATAGTTTAACTAATAAAAATGGCTAATTTTGGTTTAGTAGTTTCCCCGATAAAAAATATGTAGCTCTGAGGAAAAATCGAAATATTGTTGTAATTTAACGACAAAAGGATAACTTGTGGCAATTATTGGAAACGTAATTTAACGTGAAATTAAAGGTATAAATAAACTATACAAGCTCCAATTTAAATTTTGGCAGAAAATGTACATTAAAAGTAGACATTTTTATTTTTCGAAAAGGTGTAATATTTTGAAAACAACATATAACACGCTTTAATGATTTTTCTGATCTAAAAAGTTTCATTTTAACCAGGTCACCTCAGAAGTGTGATAGTGTCTTTTTTTTATATGTTATATGGTGAATATAATATTTTTCAGAAAACCTCCATTTTGGAAAAAAAAATATAACTTGTGAAACATCATTGGAAAGGGAATTTTACACAAAATACGACTATGAAAAAAAATATACAGGGTTGCATTTAATATATTAAAGTTTAGGTCACTTCCGGTTAAATCGGAAGAGATGTATAAACCAATTATCTGTCAAAATATGCATCTAAATAAGTTACTAAACGTACCTAAGTGTCAAAGATGAAAAGGTAAAAAAATACCGTGCCCTATATTCTGTATCACCTGGTATATACTGTTAATGACTTTAAATAAGAAGCAGCAATGTTTTGCATGTGGTACTGTAAAATTTTGAAAATTACGATTTTTTTGTTATTTATTAAAATAGACCATACTGTTATTATATTTTGAGAAGCTTGTAAAAAGACAAATTAATTTCTTGACAAATATACAGGGTGTCACTTAAAAAAAAAACAAAGAATTGGTCAATATTTCAAAAACAGTCACTGGGCTCCTCGTAAAAAGTTCTAAGAAGGATTCGTTTTTATTTTTTTTACGAGTGGTCAGACAATGGAGGTACAAGGGGTACTTGAAAATGCAATATTTTCAATATCGCTCTGTAGCTCGGAAACTAAGAGGACTGTGACTATTTTCTTTGCAGCATCTTTTATTTTACAGAAAAGTAGCTCAGGTTCGCGAAAACCTCAAGGTTCTATGTTTAAAAATAAGCGAGATACCTCGCAAGTGTAACCAAAACACCCTGTACGAAGAGCATCATATTTTTAAATTTGTAGAAAAATGGCGGTTTTATTTATTTTTTTTAAACAAAAGCATAAGTTTATCGTCTTCTATTGGTCCAATGGGAACAAAAAAAGAACTGCTATGGTTTTAGATGCCTGTGTCCAGTACATAACCTAACAAGAACACGAATTTTCATCAACATTTAATTATGTATAATAAAGAATTTTTGATACTTCTAGTGGTTACTGATAAGCATACAATTTCAAGTCATTCTATCTAATAGAATGGTTATAAACTGCAATTGAAATTGAAAATGGAATCCTCTGTAGTTTTTGTGCAAATCGACCAATAGAATTTTTTATTTTTGAAATGTGGGATTTTATTCTCTTCAAAATTGTCCAAAATTTACAGTTCTTAAATTAAGTATTATTTTAGACTATATAAGCAAAAATACAATACCTGTTTAATTTTTAGGACCAATCAAGTGCCACCTTACCGCGTGTTAAAAAAACCTCCAAGAAGAAAACTTTATGAAACGCCAGTATGAAAAATAAATCTGAAGAGAAATAAATGGAAGGAAATCAATTTTAACTTATTTTAGTTTTTTTTGCGTGATATTTGTATTTGTGAATTTGTGTTATTAGTCGTTTTTTTAACAAGCTCAATCCTTTGAAACCCTCCTGAATTAACGGTATTTTAGCCCAAAATATGTTCATGATTAAGGACGGACAAGTTAAGGATTTAGCTTTTATTGTATTACCTTAAAGTCCGATTATGTTTTGAATAGACAGTTCATCACGAACCTTCATAATTTCGCCACATTAATAGCTCGTGTCGCTTTTTAATTTTAATATTAACGCGCATGCAACAATATTTGGCGTTGCAAATAGTTTGATTTAGATCTTCTTGTTTAGAAATACTATACAAATATTATGCTTTAAAGAGACGAATAAGATTTCTGGTTAATAGCGTAAAACTGTTCTAATTTAACGGATTTAACCCAGTATATCGGATGCTGCGCATCGCGGACTGGCAACTTTGGGTGTTGAGCAACTCTGGGTGTTGAGCTATGTGGAAATCTTTTGATAAATCTCAACTCTACCGCATACAATACGGATTTGGGAACCATTTAGTACAGTCTATTCCGAATATAATCGGTTTTGGTTAAGTGTAGCAACGTAAGTAAGAATGAATATGATATTGAATGTTTTTGCGGTTTTATTAGACTATGATCTTGCCCAAACGATTCACCACGTGCCTATGATATACAGGGTGTTACAAATTTGATGGGATAGCAGTATTGGCATTTTAAAAACCGTAAGAGATACGAGGGTGATTAATTTTGAAAGTAGGAAAATTCCGACTATTTCGGAAAAAACGGAAAATTCTAATTTTCTTTCTTTTTTTCAAGCTGCATTTAAAGAGATATTACAAAATAAGTTTTACATCATTGTAATTACTTGTACTCTTCTACAAGATGATGCACTCAGATTTAAAATCCTATGTTTCGTCTTCGAGGTCTCATCACCAACACCATTTTTTTAATTACGGACTTTTTATCTCATTTTTAGCAACCTCTCAAAACCAATGATGTAATGCACTCATGCATTTAGAGTATCTAAAATCACCCTTAGTGAATTTGGCAACATTTTTCCGTCTCTCACTAACACATTGTCTAAAATCATAAATTCTGAAACATCGTTGGTTTTGGGAGATCGCTTCCAGGTCGTATTTAAAAAAATTAAGTTGATGATGAGACTGCGAAGACGAAACGTCGGATTTCTAAATCTTGATGCATTATTTTGTAGTAGGAAAAATGGCTATAGAGATGTACAATGTATTTTGTAATATCTCTTGAAATGCAGTCTGAAAAAAATAAAAAGGGAAATGATGACTAATTTAACCAGCTCGTATCTCTTATGGTTTTTGAGATGCCAGAGAATTTGTAATACCCTGTATACATACCGTTTTCCTTTCTGGAATTGTGAATCGTTTAGCTCTTTGTGTATGTTCTTAAAGAAATTGTATTAGCTAATTTATAACATGACAATTTTTAGATTTGATACATTATATCACGGTTATATATCGTTTATTAAGCTTTAATACCTTAAATTTTAGTATTCAATTTTTCATTGAGTTTTCCAGACATTACCTCGATTTCTCTGATCCATCTTTGTGAAATACCCTTACAGTAAAATGCCCTTACTTGGGACTACGTCCTTACTTTTTTTAATTTTCCGGTTTTCAACATATAGAAATTCAAGACCATCCCCGCGAGCTGTTTCAGTTGCTTTATTGACGCCTTTATTATCAAATCTACCGATATAGAGACATGCTTTTTTGTCAGTTAACTAAATTTAGTACGTATCATAGATAAAAAAAAATCCGCAATTCTTAGTTATGAATAGGAACAACTACAGTAGTGGCGTCTGACTACCTGAAGAATCAATAACACGTTCTTTTGTCTATGGTATTTATATGTCAATTAAGTAGTGTGTAGTTTTGAGTAGAATAGACCTAACAATCCGAAATTTGAACATATTGGTCTTTGTATATGTTTTGTTGCTTGATACCTTGTAAATGATGTTTTTTTTTGTTTAATTTTTGTAGCAAAAAACAAAAGGTCCCAAATTTTGATCAATATTTTTAAAATTGCATACAGACGCATTTTTTTTTACTTCAATTGGATGTGGGATTGGAACAACATGAATTTGAGTAAGCCAGGCAAGAGATTATCACGATTATTCAGAAGATACAGTTACCGAATCTGTAAATGTTATAAAACGTACAGTTATTTATGTGGGCACACTTTTGAACACACGGTTTGAACGAGAGAGTGTCAAATTTTCACATTCAGCTAATATCATCTTATATATTTTAAAAAGTAAAGGTAGGAAACTGCCAGTCATTTTGTTCTAAGTTAAACCGTTTTACTTCTAGAGGGCTCAGAATGACAAAAAAAATGACAATTTTTGGACGCTATTTTCTCGAAAGCAATTGAATTTAGGTAGAGGACATGTAACATAAACTGTGTTTAGAATATTTATCTAATCTCAAGAAAAAATACCCGGTGTTGCATTAAAAATAGTGCATGACATCATAATCCTTATACATATGTCATGATCAAATTGGTAAAAATAGCAGAATATGAATAGTTTTGTGCAAATTATTGCAATTGTTCCATTTAAATGATCCTCGCTGTATAAAGGATCCAGGAAAAAATTTTAGCTCGGCCCAACTAATTTTAACTCACATGTGCCCTTTCATGGAAGGCAATGGGAAACTATCATGATTCTTAAGCTTTTCAAATAGTGCCGTTCGGATGCCGATCCTGTTAACCCTCAGATTTGATGATGTCACTTGTGGAAGAACTGAAATACATTTTGGTTATTTACAAGTGTTTGAGTTTTTAGTTGTTTTATTTCTTAAAGTTATAATTTTCGCATCCGAGATGAGAAGTGAGAGTGAAAAGAATTTTAAAAATTGAAAAATTCTTACGTCGTCCAAAGAGATCTAAGAATAGTTAAAACACCAATCATAGCCCTCTAAATTTCCTCGCAAATCGACTAAAATTGATCAAAGGGTAAATTACACGTGTTTCGCCAAACAAACAGGCATCATCAGACCTAAAATGCATTCAGAACCTAATAGTAATGTATTTAATAAATTAAGCATTAAAAAGCCTACCTTAAAACAACAAAAACATGTAAAACATATGAAACCAGTACATAATTAGACAAACACTAAAGCTAGGTTATGTCTTTCAACAAGAAATAAATAAAAATATTATGAAACTAATTAAAAAACTTTGTCCATTGTAGGGATTGAACTCTAAACTTCGGTTCCCAGATAATTTAAGTTACAGAATCATAGACCACTCAGCTACCGTCCTAGCGAAATAATAATTCGGGGTACGGGATATTTGTTTAGTAACTAATTTAAATTATTAAAACTCAAGTAGTAGTCTAATTTTCGACCCTTCGTCGGACATTCATGTAAAAGGGAGACATTTTCAGCTACAGTAAAATTATGATTTGTTGAAAGTCAGTGACTAGCAAAAACTGATCTAATTTCAGTCACATTTAAGTTCTTATATTTATAGTCGAATGCGGTCTTATCGTGCGGGTCCAAAGGTCACCAACATTATGAATCAAATCAGAAAACACAGTGAATACCAAAATGTTGGTGGATTCTTTTATCAAGCTATTAAATCTCGATGGGCTATTTACAAATATACAGGGAGAAAGAAAATAGTTTTTTTTTATTATATTACGCAATATTATTAAGATAGCCACTTAACATTATTTTATATATTAAATGCCGAGGGACTTAAGAAAATTCGCTAAATACGTATTTGGCTAAAATTTTTTGGTCGGCAAAAACAAAAATACACAAAATGGCAAGCGCCTTAATAAAGTCAGAAGGCGGTTCGAATCAGTGGAACAATCAGGATTTGTTCTGTTTATACAGCCACTTAATAAAAGTGAGATTTTTTTATCAGTCACCAAAAATTATGAGCCCCGCTTGACCTAAAAATCTAACCCCTTATACAGTGTCATTTATTTATATGCGGGCAAAAAAAACTTGTTTTTTTTTTGTATTGTGATAACAAAAACATTTTATTTTGCAAAAATATTATACACTTTTGTTAAAAACACAAGATAATTAGTTATTACTTCCCTCGTGAGATTTTTTCAGATCATTACGTTTAAGGGTCCCTAGATGCCAGAAAACATGTTTTCTTAATTCCGTCTGTCTGTCCGTCAGTCCGTCTGTTCGCGGCATAGCTAAAAAACTACTTATCCGATTTCTTTAAATTTCAGTCTAAAATTTAGTGCCATGCATGCGAAAAATACGGGATATATATATATATATATATATATATATATATATATATATATATATATATATATATATATATATATATATATATATATATATATATATATATATATATATATATATATATATATATATATATATATATATATATATATATATTTTTATATTTATATATATATATATATATATATATATATATATATATATATATATATATATATATATATATATATATATATATATATTTTTATTATATATATATATATATATATATATATATATATATATATATATATATACTTATATATATATATATATATATATATACATATTTATATATATATATATATATATATCAAATTTTGTCTTATAATTAATAAAAAAATTTACTTATTTTAAACACGCTTTAAAATTGGAACAATTATTCTATAATTATTTATTTATTGCCTACAAAATTACAAATGTACTAAAAAAGTAAGCAAAAAAATGGTTTCAAATTTAATAAAAATGTATTTAATGTAAAATTCACTGGCTAATATCCAGGAGCCAGTGCAAAAGCTCGGAGAATCGGAATAAGGGATGTACAGAAACTTGTGCATGAAAAAAAACATAATTTACTTCCGAAGAAGATTAAAAAATGTACACGAAAAAATCCAAAGGCAAAAGACTTAAGTTATAATACAAAAATGGATATTTATAATGCAATTTATGATTTATACACGTCAAAGACTGATATAATCCTTCAGAAACTTTTTAATATTATAGACTAAACAATATCATCATCACTTCTTAGTCGTCCTCAAATGGCGCAATGATCATTGGTGCTATTTCGACATTAGAACTCGTTCTCGATTTCACCAATCCAATATTAATTTCCCCGTATGTTCCATAGATTTCTTCCAGTACTCCGGCGTAATATAATTTAATTAATCTTGCCAAACAATTTGCACTTCATCTGATGTAAGACCATTGTTCACGTGTTTTTCGTAATATGATGCCCCCGCCCATATTAATTCTATTGCGTTAAACTGGCAATGGTGTGGCGGCAGTCGTAAAACCTCATGTCCATTTTCCTGTAATATTTCATCTACGGCATATATTGTTGGTTTTTTAATAGATTTTGCCATTAAAAGAAATTCTAGTTTGAGCATGTTGGGTCAACGATTTTGTTTTTGTTTTATTAGCCAGTCATAAATACCACTTTTCGTCCAGTAGGTTGTTTATTTAAGATTCTTGAATGATAAGATGCATTGCCCAGAATGATTAAAGATGGAGCATCTAAATTTGGAAACAGTTGTTCTTTTAATCACTTTTCAAACAGTTCACAGTTCATATTATCATGGCAGCCCATACTTTTGGATGTTGAAGAAAAGAGTAAATTTGCACCGGGGAGAAATCCTGTTGAAGAACCTACATGCAAAATGATGAACTGTTTTCCCGTCCAACATTTTTTCTCTTGACACTTTTTACAGACTCGTACTGCCAAGATTTCGAACCCCTTCCATTAGAAAATATCCAAGTCTCGTCTAAAAATACCACTTTTCTAAATTTTAAATTAACATGTTCCGTGTATTTCTTTAAAAACCGGATACGCTGACTTGCTATATGTGTCAACTCGTATAAAAATCTTCGTTTACAGTCCTTTTTATATCGAAAACCCAACATTTTTATTAATTTTGACAACGATTTTAGTCCAATTTCTAATATGCCTTAATTTTTTAAAGCTGCTTTTAAAACTTGAAGGGTTATATTAGTTTTTGATGTGTATAAATCGTAAACTGCATTACGAACATCCATTTTTACATTGTCACTTAAGTCTTCTGTCTTTGGCTTTTTTCGTGTACATTTGTTAATCTTCTTTGGTAGTAAATTATGCTTTTTTTCATGCACAATTTTCTACACAGTCCTTATACCGATTCCCAGAGCTTTTGCTGCTGTCTCCTGGATATTGGCCGGTGAATTTTCATTTTCGTAATATTTTATTAGATTTATTAACCCGAAAATTGTTTTCTATTACTCATTTTGTCACTGACTTGTCACTCTGACTTTGAAGTGATACCGCTCAGATTTTTGCAACTGCTGGTATTTATATGTTTATCCTCTTTTTCCATATGAAAATATCATAGGTCTATCTAATTCATCTGCTGGATTTTATGCGGAGGATATGATTACACGTAATAAAAGAAAAACGAACTTAAAAACTTTGTCGTTGATAAATCGTATAATCCGCACGATAACACTGCTTTTGACTATATTAAAAACTCTGGTCGATATTTTTCTCCCCGACGGGACGCCGACATAGATAGCAGAGCATTCTCCACAGCTCAACGAGTATACTCCGGATTTTGAAAGTTTTTCAGTTTCATCTTTAGGTTTAATTAGGTGGGTGGTGTTTTATAGTATTAGTAGTTTTAAAAGCTATAGAAAGATTAAGATTTTTTAAAAGTTTGGCTTGATGTAGAGATATGTTGCCGAAGTAAGTTAGTTAGTTTTTTTTAAAAAAATTTGTGGATTTCTGTCAAGATCCAGAAAATCGAGGTTAAGTTTGGAACATAAAAATGCTTTATTTAAATTCAAGAGTGATTCAGACAAGTGGTAGCTCACACTCAAAATTAACAGGCTTTGCTGCAAATTAAGAAAAAATGCTTGTTTGGACTTATCTCGGATATCCAAGCTTAAAATATAGACTGAGTAAAATCGAATTAATAATTGAAAGATGTTGGGGTTGTATATTTAGTTTAATAATGTTTTTTCCTATGGAATTAAAACTTGTTTATTACTTGAATTGGCCGTTGTTACAAATTAAATGAGAAAATCTTTTCGAACATTTTATCGTTAATAAGTTTTAATACGTAACTTATAGATAATGTCAGTAGGTTCATCTATGACAGTTTTAACTAAGGAATGTAACCCATAATGGGGTTGTAAGCATTTCTGCCTTGTTTATCGTGAAATATAACTATTTTATATAGGGGAAAGTTTATAAAATATTTGTAAGGGTATGTTTATAAATGAGTTTTGACAATTTTTCCAAGCTATTCATTAGCAGGAGCTAAATATTTAATAGCATTTTAGAAACCATTGTTTATACAATTAGACCGTGTCATTATGCACTTTCCGACGTTTCGCCTTCGAATGCAGAGGCATCTTTAGGTATCTTTACTTTACGACATTGGACTTGGTGTATCTATATCAAAATTATTAGGATACTTATACATTTTAATAGGTTTTGTAATTTATACATTTTGTTTTTCTGTCCTATTCGTGTTCTTTTAATCTACTAAATATTGATCGTCCAGTTTCTTCAATATAGACTTCATCACAGGAACAAGGAATTGCATATTATACTTGTGTTTGGAAAGCAATAATGTCCTTTGGCGGTCGCAAACATTGCTCAATTTTCTTGTGTGTGTTTGTTGAGGATTGTACGTATTTTAAACCTCTCAAGTAACCTTGCAATCTTGTCTATGGTTCTGTGTATAATTGGAATAATTACACTTCCACCGTTAATACTTATCAGTTTTCTGTCTTGGAGTAGAATTATTTTGTTTCCTAATTGACCGTCTAATATCCTCAGCACAATATCCCTTCCCCTTAAAGAGTTAATTTATCTGTTTCCGATGTAAAGAATTTTGGTCACATATCGCGAGGTAAACCAAAGAATTAATTACTAATTGCTTCTATGCATTTGCATTTATGTATCTGGTCGTATGTGTTGGTTTTCTATATACAGAGTGTTCTAAGGAACTATTCTCTTTCCTTTGCATAAGAACATCTAGAAAGGGAATCGTGTCTTATTTTAATTGTAAATTTTGTATTAGGGTAATGCTGATTCAGGTGACCAGGAAACACGGTGATATTTTTTGGACCATTAGGCCATATGGCAAATGTGTCGTCTACATATCTGAACCACGATTTTGACTTTAATGGAGATGACTCTAAGGCTTTGTCCTCAAAAGCTCTTATGAAGTTATTTGCTACCACATGTGACAGTGGAGAGCCCATGGCTGCTCATGAAGCTTTTATTTTATAGATTCATTATTGTAATATTAGGAAATTTATAAAAACCACATTCTATTAAATTGATTTAATTGCTAAACACTTGACATTAATACTATAAAAGAGGAGCGGCCTTGTGATGCGGCTGTAACAAAATAAACAATATACAGTTACTTCAACAGGCATTTTTTTTTAAACTGGATAATATAAACTGTATTTTATATAATACTTTTTTATCAAATTGATCCTTATTGTTTATTTATGCTGCTTGGGAAAACGCAGTATTATATTCTAAAATAAAAGTATAAGAAATTATATTCCTAAGAATGAGATGACATGTTCTTAAAGATTTTCTCATTTATTATATATAAACTTTATTGCGAATGTTTTATATGTGAATTTGATATTGCTGTTACGATATAGAGGTTATTATAGGCCAACTAGGCAACACATTTTACACAACTTGATATTTTTAACCATTGAATCGACACAGGTTTTATTTCCTTGAAGCTGGTTTAATTAAAGTGAGTCATCTTGGCCTATAATATAATATTCTTTTGGTAGATTCGTCCTTTTGAAAATTTTCTTTGCCCTGCGTACTTTGAGTACATATCTGTAAACAAATATTAGAATCTTCTAATTGTAAGTAGATATTGAAGAATTAATCATGTATTATTGTGTGTGTTAAACCAGCTAGGAAAAATGGATTCATCCAAAATGTTTTTATTATATAAATGTTGCGCACTAACGGTAATTTTTGGTACTGTTTAAAAAACATGGGTTTTTTTTCTTAGGCATATATACTTTATAACATATTGATTTTTAGTACAAACATATATACTTAATTATTGTCCCAAAATTGTAATTGGTTAAAAATACGAATGTATATTTTAGGGGTTTTGAAAATTAAAAAATGGTACAAGTTGTTAATTAAAATATTAGAGAAATTGTACATTTTTGCTTCATTTTAAGACAAAAAATTTATACAAGGCACTGGAGGCTATTCGGAGGAAGTAGGGGAAGTGCCTCTTCCTCAAAAAAAACCTGGCAAATTATTTTTTAACACACTTTAAAAATCAATACAATATACTAATTTTCAATATTAAATCTAATTCATATTTCATTAAAAATTATCAATCATTGCAATGTTAAATTTCATGCATAGTATTGCCGCTGACCGCTCGTCAGAAACCTAGAGGCAAACACAAAACGAAATGATATACTTGCGCGTATTAAGCAAACCCGTATGTGCGCCCACCGCACCGGCAGCGAACTCGTTTGTGTCGATTCACCAACGGAAGAGCCACGTGCGAGCAGTTTTCTGAATTTAAGTGGTTGTGTAGCAGTGGATATTTGCAAAAAATGTTTTGAATGCCGTGCCCATTTTAGACCTTTGTCTGTACTACTTTTCTCTAACACTTCCCCTATTTTTTTACCCACGAGCCGCCACTGATACAAGGTGTTTAAAAAAACATCAATGGTCAATCGCTTAATGGCACATTCCTTGTCCAAAAATAAGGCGAAAAGTCATATGTACGGGGGTCCGCAAATGTTTGGCTCTTGAGATACAGGGTGTTGAAGTTGAAATCTTATTTTCAATTTTTTCAAATAACTTACGAGGAACGATATTTTCGCTCAAGGGACTTGGTAATCTACTTCGATGTAGAAATTCGCAAATTTCTCGGAAACAGTCATCTCTAGCATTGTTGAGCAGGTAGACCTTTTTTGCTTAGAAGAGGTTTAGGAATAAGTTTATTCACAAAGTCCTAGAAGTTCGCTGTCAAAAAAGTTACTGAAAATTAAGTGAAATTATAATAGCGTCCGCAGCGCCCTCTTGTTGCGTAAAAACTACTACTATCAAATTATGATTTCTCACATCCTGTATCTCAAACTTCTGCCATTATGCATAAACATAGCTCTTTAACAACTTCGTTTTTGAGACTGAGTATAAATTGTACTTTCGCTATTTAATTCAGGCTTAGCAGAATCTGACAGATATTTAAATATATTTTTCTAATACCAGTTATTTTTTCAGCCTCATTTTTTTTAAACAAAAAATTATATTCCAATAACTTGTTAATTAATTTGATACCTGTGGTCAAAAACTCGAATATTTCTTAATTTGCTTCTATGTTTGAATGAGACGAAAAATTGCATCAAATCTGATTTATTATATTAACTAAATGTCAACAAACCACAAAGCAAACTTTGTATGTTAGAATCAAAATATCAGAAAAATACCAGTTACATTTGTTGACTAAATTTTTACTTGTGTGAGAATTAGGCGCAAACAGATTTATGTTAAATACAAAAGGTCAGATAAAATTACAAAAGAGACAAATCTTAAATGCGAAATAAACATACACTGTCCAAAGAAGTATGTAACAAATGGGAATTTTTCAATTCTCAGAAAATTATATTCTTTATAAAAACTATGAATAATATGAAAAATACTTAGCTCTTATTTACAATGTTTGGCCTCTAAAACTGTCGTCAAAAAATATTTTTTCAAATTTCTAGCTTTTTAAGTTCACTTTTATGTATTTTTTAAATACCCTGTATGTCTGATCTAAAGTTTAATACTGTAAAAACTATTTTTTCTTCAAGCAACAACTTATATCGAGAAAAAATTTTTTTTGGGAAACAAATAATAAAAAAGTTTCCCATTCGTTGCATACTTCTTTGGACACACTGTACAGAAAATATGATGATATATGATATTCACTCTCATTATAATAAACATTAAAAAAACTTACTTCTATCTCCGAAAATTAGAACGTTTAAACACTTGGAAGTGTTTTGCAGTTTCTGGATGCTTCAATTGCTTAGCAGTTTAATTGGCTGGTACACCAAGACTGAACATTTACCTTGTTATTTATTTGACTTTAGATTATGGGCGATTCCACTCGTTGCTAATGGGATAATCAATTAAAAATGTAAAGCATCTGTGAAACATTTTTGGCGCTAATAATGTTTTTATTACATGCATATTTAGAAACCAAAAAAAATGAAGAAGACGAATAAATTTTACCAAAGAAAGTAAATAAATATTTTCTAGCTTTTGAGATAAACAGCATTAAAAGGACGTTACTGCCGGGACAGGCAAACAACCAGAGAAATATTTCGTCATTTGAAGTAAGAAAACCTGTGACTACAAACTTCTTTTCTACAACATAAAAATTTTATATATTATTAAAGGTCTCTAATTAAAATAGAATAAGGATCACTAACCTTTTAATACCATCTTTTTGTTTTGTGGTTACTGATGGGAAATTTTTTATCAGCATTTTATTGTTTTCTTAAAAATTACAAATATGAAAGAATAATTAACTTATTAAATGAAATAGCGTATTTTTAACAATAACAATAACGAAAAATTAAAAATAAATATTGTCGAAACTTAAAGCTGTTTTTGAATTTGTATATGTTTTTGATCCATAAACTTAAAATAATCAGAACTCGCTATTTCTGGCAGCGTCATTCCACGTGACCATTTGGCATCCAAGTATGACTTTATTCCACAAATTTCATCGTCATTTACATATATGTTATTTATTTGTTTGGATTCCCTTGATGCGCACCTGAAAAATTCTTTTGCGGAGTTAATAATAACTTTCCTACTCCTGATCTCGTTCCATACCTAAAATGTATTTTTCTTTGAAACTCAATTTGCATACATTTTATGGTTAAGCTTACCTTCCTTTTCACGCTGGCACGAAAGCTATCAACTGCGCCCTTGCCATGTGAAGTAGCGTTCCATGATCACAAGATTCAACTCTGCTCTGGCGAAAAGCACAAGGTGGATAAGGTGAACTTATTTTTGAATTGTGCTGCACACCCATCACAAAAGATACTTAAGTTTTTCACATTATGTTTTTGACCAATCCAAGACATAATTTTTTAAATACGTAAACAGAATATTTATCATGTGTTAAATAATTGTTTACTACAGAAAATTTACCTTTTTGAAGTCAAAGTGCCTGCTGCTGATTGTTTTTACCAAAATGTTGTTTTCTAAAAGGGACCAGTTGTTTCTCCAAAATGTTAATTGTTGAATCAATTGTTTCAAACTGAATTACGACTTTTGTTTGTCCGTCAATAGTAGTCCACTGTTTAATGTTCACAGACTCTTGTAAAAGAAAAGGTCAAATCAGTTTCCTTGCAAGCAGGACATTCGTTCATCATACATTTCTCTTTTTCTACGTCACACGATATTTCAGAAAGTAATGTTTTATGATTACTGGGGAACGTTGTCATTTTCTTGCTAAGCATCTCAATAATAAAAAAATGTTACGATGGTACTTACATATACAAATATTGTGTGGTGTTTCGTGTATAGGCAAGACAAAAGTAGGTCGTAGCTCATAAAATTTGTTTAACTTTATTTGTATTTCTTGGTTTTCTTCTAAGAAAATGGAATAATCTTCTCTAACTGAATAAAACATATGCCCTTTTTGTGCTTATCCAACAGACTTATTTATTTTAATTTTAACCTGGTCTTTAAGTCCAGGAGCTACTCTACTTATATCCTCTGGCAAGTAAAAACTTATCTACAAAGATAACTTATTAGAAGAACTAACTGTCAGACCAGATTTCTCCTTAATATTCTGTAATTTTAAATCAGGCTCCATTAATTCTAGTAACCTATGTATAACTGCCATTTTTTGTTCTTTTCTTTCCGCATTAATTTGTTTGCCCTTTTACTGCTTTTCCAAGAGACTTTTGGGTATTTTGAAACCTGAAAAATATTCCTTATTTTGCGTTTTTGACTTCTTTTTTTCTCTATATAGTCTTTTCCTGTGCCTCTCTTTAATTTTTTGACGAATTTTGAATTCTTCGTCGTTTCCCGCCAATATTTTTAATTTTTCTCTGCGCTTGCAGCATTTTTATTTAAATAATTTTGCTTTAGGTACTGATTTTCATACACTTTTTTTATGATATTTTTTAACACATTACTTTGTCTTCTCTTTTGTTGTGCGCTATCCCTTTCCATCCTCAAAGTGTTCCAAATAATAATTTTTGTGATCTGATTATTAACGAGGAATTCGTTTAAAAATGGCGCTGGTAGTGCGCAAACGTATAATAATAGAACATATGCCATAACGCCAGTTATTAAAATCGCCGCTAGTGGCGTTTAGGTAAAAATTTAGCTAGTATTCACATTAACAGGTCTACTATATTTAGCAAATAATTGTATATTTTAAGAAAGAGAACAAAACAGTGAAAAATGAGTGACATTTTATTATCCGGAAAAAAAAATTGACGGGACAATTTTTGATAAAAGTATAATAGTAATCTAAAAGCCTGGAGCCAAAAATTGTTATGGCATTTACATGGTCCACTTAATAATTTACAGGTTTAATAATTGTTATGCGCTTGTGGCCTTACTTGAATGTGCTATTTCAATTTAGCGTATTTTTTCATAATTGATGGGACAAAAAATTGACATTACATAAAAATTATTATTACTATTAAATTACTTAGTTGGAAAAGAAATAACACAACAAACTATTCACCAAATGCACACATCTGAACAGAACTGGCACTTTTGACAGATTAGCATTTTTTTTCGGCCGAGGCCAACATGATAAAATATAGCGATTTTGTTCAAGTTACATAGGGGACAGAAATCCATTATTGCGACATTATTTTTTCTAAGCAATAGATACAGAAAGTTGATAGTTATATATTTTTTTAAATGTTGGGACCATTATTTTAAAAGATAAGTACATTTATTCATCAAAATATGTTATTTTAAAATTTGCGGACATATCGTATTGCGCGAGGAATCACCCTTATTAATTTGAAATGCATTATTCATATTAAAAACAGGAATAATTTCACTACAACGAAACATGACAGAGAAAATTGTTTAGAAATTAAATGATGTATTAAACTGTGAAAGAATAAACATATGAGAATTATTTTTGGGGTTGAAATTAATTGACACATTTCAATTATTGTTAGCTTTATATTTTTTGTTTGAGAGCGATATTAGATCGTATTTGGGTATACAGTATATGCAAAAAAGTTCCAAATGAACTAAATATTTTATTTAGCAATTTAAGTAACATTACTTAATTTTTTACTTAAATTTTTTTGACGTAAACAAGTTGAGTGAGATCCTTAAAATTGTGAAAATACAAATATTAGCAATGAATCCGTTTTTCCGAGGTTTAACTGAATAGTAATAAAATATAGGAATATTTTGAATGTATATCAGAAAGATATTATTGATTGAAGAAACTTTCTGATTTACTTTATTTTATATTAATATCGTTTTTTTTTTCAGATTATTTATATACCAATTTAATATAAGCAAATGTTATCGATGTAATATCGCGCCATGCAGGCTATTATGAAACTAATATGTGCTTATTGTTAATTTAGTTTATTTACTGTTAGGTTTTTTACAGTTCTAGATGTATAATCTGAAGTTTTTTATGTGTTATTATTGCCAAAACTATTCGATTCTATGAATAGTTCAATAAATGTGATTTTGAAAAGGATAGCACAATTTGGTGATTTTATTTCATTCTAGTACCCTGTGACGACTTTTAGAATATATTTTTATGTTGTATTCTAACTTTATGTATTCTTTCTTTCTTTTAAAATAGAATCGGCTGCCACTTTTATATTTTCAGCGCTATTCTCCAGCCCAACATTGCGCAACCTTAGGCTGATGAGTTTCCTGAAATATAAACATTTTCCATTATACTTCATTTATGACACAAAAGTTACTATACAATATATAAAATATGGTATGGAGACAGTTATTACCCTAAAGGAGCACTACACATTTGAAATATTGCCTCGAATTTAAGGAGGATGAGGATATAAACTAGAGGATTTATATTATTAATTATAGTTTAATTTTATTGTTTTATGTTAAATTTGTTTCATAATTTCGATATGTAAGGATCTGATTGAATGTTCATAAGAGATTTAGAACTATTTTTTTTAGTTCTCATGTAGATCAACGTTTAAAATGTCCGCATTCACACGGAGTCCCCTTTAATACCTACTTTATGCAGGTGTTCTTTGGTTTAGCAGTGTCCTGATCTCATTCTAATTACTGCAGTCATGTGTCTTCTATCTACATATTCCTTAACTGCAAAGCAGAACTTTTGGGGAAATTTATCTTGAATCCCCTGGATACCATTTTCTCTTTACATTAAATGAGTCCTTTCCAGAGCCATTAAATTTCTTTTGTATGGTTTTCTAGATTAAAGACATAAATTCTTCTTTGTCTAATTTTATTTACAGGAGAACTGTGAGGGATCTACCGATATCGGCCAGTATATCATCTTGTTTATTACACGAAATATTAGTGAAAATCCAGGATAGAAATAGATAGGGTAGAAGAAACTTTTTCGAGTCAGCCTCATTAATTAGTCTTCTCGTTAGGAAAGTTATGTTATCGTTAGACTGAATAATTCCCGATTTTTTTAGTTTAAAAATGGTACTTGCTGTATCTGTAAAAATAATTGCTCTATAAATATTCTTTTTTCTGACAAAGGGAAACTGCCTTATTGATTCCCACAATATCCGTAGTACATATATTCATTCCATCTGGTAGTTTGGACCTGTATGTATTTACATGTTTCTGTATAATATTATTGTTAGTTGTTGGTTTTTTTAAGTTTAGTTTAAACATTTTAATATTTTGTATTTGGTTTTGAAACTGCACAACACAACAAGGGCGTTTGTCGTGAATATCAATTTTGTCCTGGTATGGGAGGGCCACTGCTTGGATCAATAAGGGGGTTCTCCAATAATCTAATCTCCTTTGAATGTTAATAGAATTTTAAGAAGTGGATGATTTTTAAAACACATTTTTTTAAGAATGAATTTAGAAGCCAGCAATAATCTTCTGAACTCCAGATTTATCTCTGCCATTTCCGCTAATGATTCTGAGACCTTGGAAAAAATGTTATTTAGTTTATTGATATTTTTTTTAGATGTAGGAAGAATTAAAAAGTATCTAAGACCTAGTTGTGATATAACTAAACCATTAAATGCTATTTTTAATATCATCAGATCCCCACCAGACTCTACTAAAAATAAAAAAAGTCTTAATAATATTCATCCCTTTTCTAGCTTTTTTTCAGATATCTTCTATGTGTTGATCCCATGTTAGATTATGATTAAGAATAATTCCAAGATATTTTACATTATCTTTAAAGGAGACTGTAGTGTTATCGGTTAAAGTATTAGGAGGATTTTCCTTCCGAGGGCGTTTAGTAAACCATATCGCTTCTGTTTAATTTTCTGAAATGAAGAAATTATGTCTAGTAAGCCATGTATTTATATTTTCCAGGGCGGTATTAATAACTTCAATAGTTTTCCTGATATCTTTGCCTTTATATATTAGGATTAAATCTTCGGCGTAACTTAGAAGGGTAGCCCCCTTCAAATTCTGTTTAATTAGAGAAGTCGATAAAATATTAAATAAAACTGGGCTAAAGCGGGAGCCTTGTGAGAGACCTGTTGACTTTTGTGGGCTTAAATGTCATTGGCATTGTCTTTTACAACTTCATGTATTCTTTTCGTATTTTAATCGAAGTTATACCCATACTGTTGTCACTTGCACTGGCAATTGGTTGACTTGTTCGTGAGGGATTTTTGTGTGGTGTATGAGGGTGAAATAGTGAACAATATTGTGTCTTAGTAGCGTTAAACTGGACAATATTTTACTGACATTCAGGAAGATAGGAGAGATCGTACGTAGGTAGGATAAGTGACAGGAATAGGAACCAGAAGTACAGAAGTTCAGGTCTCCCAACAGATTCCTATTTTTTACCCTGATCCCTAAAAGTTTCGTCTTATCAGGAATGTGTCTTTTTGAATCAAATCAAACCTTTGAGTGTAAATTTTATTGCTGCACTCATTTCTAATATTTTAAATTTAAATTATCTACAATATACTAATAAAACCGAAAAAAAAGTACGTTACAACAAAAAAAAGTAAACTAATGAATTTATCTGAGAGATTTTTTGGCTTAGTTGATAACCCTGATTATCTAGATGTTTTCAGGATGCGACGGTTTTCCACACTTTCGTGTCTCTTACTTGCAGTCTAGTTGTTATTGAGTGTGAAGTGTGACTGCAATATTAATGTAGGTTTTTCTTTTATTTCAAATAACCATATACCAGGGGCGTGCGGTGAAACTTTAAGAAAGGGAAGCAATTTTTAGAAACTTACCTATTTGTAATGTAATTCGATTCTTCGATCATTTTTTGCAAATTCGTCAATGACGTCATTATAAAAACGTCGATGCTCCGACATATTTTGGAGAATTTATTTTAAATGGACAACAGCGATGTATGCGAAAGTCTCCCCTGCCCCGTTGAATTTCTCACGAAGTTTTTTATACGTTCAAGTGTTGAAAAATTGCGTTCTACTGATGAACTTGTGGCAGGTATTGTCAATACTAATGCACACAATTTCGACATTTCGGTGTAGGCATCTTCCAGCTCCTTGTCTTTTAAAAATTTCATTAGTTCCTTAGCGTTATTTTTTGCGCTAATGTCATCAGTTTCGTAAATCACTTTCAGTTCAGATCGCAGTACCACTCGGTCGAAGAACTAGCCATAATGAAGAAGAAGAGATTTAAACGCATCTTCTGGAAAAGTTTTTCCTTTAAATAAATCAAAACTGCAGAGCTCGAGGAATTTAAACCGTTAAATCTATAGTTTATTTGTTGTTGAATTTGATCGATTATTTCATAAAAGAGGCGTCTGTATGATGTTTGAACATCTCCCACCTTGTCTGTTCGAAGACTCTTGGCTTGTGGTTCTACATTTAACGTCATCGTTTTCTCCCAAAATTGGTCAAAGTCATCTCTTTTTTGGCATAACATGGACTTAAAATCATCCACTTTTTTTAGGTAAAAAGCAATATCATTTGTTTTAGTTTGTTGTCCGAGAATGGAAATATTTCTGAAAATATGTTCAACAAATAATTAAAATCTCGTTTCAAACAGTCCAAAAACCCCCTCGAACTATTTATTGCTTCTGAGTCCCACATTTCATTATTTTCTATTATATTCTCTAATAGTTCAATCAGTGATTCACGATTTTTGGATACTGTTAACACAAGTCTTCCGTTATAGTTCCACCTAGTGGGAGCAACTTTGGGCAATCGTTTGTGAACAATGGATTCCAAAGCTTGTGTACGTTTTGTTGACTTGAAAAAAAAAAGCAGCCATGCCACTTAAAGTAACGAAAAATACTTTACACTCTTTAATGTGATTGATGGACTGGGATAAAACTAAATTTAATTTATGAGCAAAACAATGGACAAACACAGCACTTGGGAAAGTTTCTCGAACTTTAGTTTGGCTTGCAGACTCCCTAATTGTCCTGCCATCACTGCAGCTCCATCATAGCTTTGAGCAACTAATTTTTTCTCTGCATTAATTTCTCTAGTAACGTTACAAACTACGGTATATAACGCATCTGCTGTACGATTTTCGGACACATTCTTAAAACCTAAAAATCGCTCTTGAATACTTCCGTGTATTTTAACCTAGCGTATTACTATAAATAATTGGCTAAAATTAGTGATATCAGTTGTTTCGTCCAGAACAATAGCAATGAACCGCGCCTCGCCAATCTCCTACTTAATTCTTTTTAGAATAATGGTTCCAACAGCGGAAATTAAATCATTCTGAATTCGATTCGACGTTCCGCGAAAAACGCCAGACTGCTCTAAATGATTTTTTAAGCAATCATCATATTTAGCCATTAAACTAAGTAAATCTTCAAAATTTCCTCTATTTGAAGAAACCCTTGTTTCGTCATGACCTCTAAATCCCAATTCGTGTTGTCCGCGAAAACAAACAACATCGATAAGTCTTCTTAATATTTGCCTATTTTTATCGACTAGTTCATTGTGTTGGCGGTGACTAATTTCCACTGTTTATTAAGAGCGTGTTCAATTCTGGTTTTGCCGAAGACTTTTTCTTTTATGACGGCCTGCAAATGGGCTTTGTACATAATGTGTCTTTTTACAGCTTTATGGAAATTGTTTAAATCGGAAAAATTAGTTTTATTCCAGAGACCTTTTTCATTTTCAAAAAGTAAACATGGCCAACAAAATAATTGTACTTATATTTTGACACTCTGTTAGCTATTTAAATTGTTCGTATTGTTTTTCCGGATAAAAATGTCTAATAGGGTTTTTCATTGCTAAATTTTTCATTGGCGGTTTTGCCCTTCCTTTGGAAATTATTTGAAGCTTACCAGCGAAGTTTAATGTTGAAAATCCCTTTACTATTAAGACACACACCACACATTCACACACACTCTTCTTACTAAATTCTCCAACATTTTCAACGTTATTACCGATAGCCGAAGTTGACGGTATTTGTCCACGTCCGTATTATTGTCTCCCATATCGTACCATGCTCGACGCGACGTACGTATCACACAACACACGGATAGCCGTTCAAACAAAGAACCTACTCCAACCATAGCTTCCGCCCCCACTTAAAGCCCGCGACTGAAATGCAAAAATTGCAAACAGCCGATGGAAAGTTCAATAACCTCTGGGTCGATTCACAGGAAATCAAGCTTACAGGACTTTGGCTACAGAGAAGCTAGCGGCCCGCATAGGTTCTATTCCATTTTCTATTGTCGCTCGGTCGGAGTCTCGAGAGAGATTTATTATGAGCTTGATAATTAAGATAATATTTTAGCATTTTTAATATAAACTAAGTTAATGGTTATCTTTTTCAAAACTTACATTTTAGAAGATGTTTTGTAATTTTTTTTGGGGAAGCATTGCTTCCCTTGCTTCTATGGACTGCACGCCCTTTCCATATAATAAGAAAATCTTACACTCACTCTGGAATTAGCCGAATCATAGATGTAGGAATTTTCATATTTCATAAATAATAGTTTTGTTGAAGTGTTAAATTGCAAAAGCAGTAATGGAAAAGTGCTATACTAAAGTGACTGGTATGCTAAATAAGTATATTTTAAATTGTAAGTCAAAATTAAATTCGAGTTCACATCTCAGAATGTAAAGAAAGTTGCATTGGATTAACTCTTTTTGGCAAGATATAAACTACCATTACCAACCACAAAGTTTTGCTTGTTAACGCAATAGCGGATCTTTTTTACTACCCTACTAAAAGAGAAGTATTGCAATTGTAAAAAAATTCGCCCTACCAGGGTTTTACATATCAATAACGTCTTACGGTCGCTAGACGCCAAAAAACATGTTTTCTCAATTTCATCGGTCTGTCGCTGTCGGAATTTGTCGCCTATTCGCGGTATAGCTAAAAAACTTTAAGGGTCATATGTGAATGTCCTGGTAACTTTTTGGAAAAACTCGAATATATCGAAACAAAATGGCGGCCTAGTGAAATGTAAATTTTTAAAAAAATAGCCTGAGAAATCAAGATTTCAATTTTGTGCAAGAATTAAGTGTGATAGAACTGTTAATATTTTGGTACGAATCTAATATGATGGAATAAAATGGCGCCCAATTAATTATTTATAAAGGAAATTTACCAGTTTTTTGGTCCATAATTTTACACAAACATCATTATTTCTTTGCCCCACAAAGGACACAATATCTACCTGAACTATTGAGAGGCCTGAAAGTAAAATGACCAGATCTTAAAAGTTAAAAAGCGGGACATATGGTTTAAAGTTTATTAAAACTTAGTTTAACCCAAATCTAGCTTGGGGGTGACTTGTTTAAAACAAAGTCTTTTGTAGGGTATACAATAAGAAAGAAAATTATAAATTTAAACTAAATAATATAACAATCGTTTATTTTTTAAGAGTTCCGTACAAGTATCAGTACCGGGTAATCATAATACGTATTGAATTAATTGTAGAATATTATTATAAGGGATGTTATGTTTATCAAAATGATTAAATACACAGTTGAATCCAGTTTTTCTTTTTGGCACCATTTTTATTATATTCAGCTTAGCTTCTGGGCTAATGGGGTAACGACAAATTATTATAATATGTGCGGAAAACACTTACCAGTCATCCGAATTAATGACATGCCACAAATAACATTTACCTTTAGTTTGAAATTCAAAAAGACTGCGGGAATCCCAAAAGAAACTATATAGAGCACTGGTAATGTGAATCATAGTTCCCAACAGAGTGCAGTGCAAAATACCGAGCTCTACAATGACTATACGAGAACACTGTACAGAGCTCTAACAGCGCAAACTGTCTTGTTCTTGGACCGAATTTGCAGAAAATTCTATATTTTTTATAGTTTTGCAATAGAGGTCACTCGCCAATTTCAATCATGATTTCAACGTCATAAAACTGACTGCTTGCTTATTTTTCTTAGAAAGCCTTAAATACACCAGGATTCTTACCAAACACATATTGTTTATTTCCTCGTAAAATAAACAAGTTTTGTTAAATGTTCAGCATGGGCTTCCTAACTCGGTGGTACGGTCATAACCTCAGGAAGAGTGGTAAGAAGCATGTCTACCAAAATATCTTCAAAGTTTGGGATGGTTCAGATCCCCGTCTGGTCCCCTTATATATATAGCTTATAACTAATAAAAATGAGGAATATGTTAGCTTTGCTGTAAAGAAAGCGCGCAATAACACGTCAAACAAATTCCGAGTCTATAATAAAAGGATTTTTTTAACAGAACCTGTACTGTTATGTGGATCTGTCCCGTTAGGTGTTAGGTTAGTCCATTTTCATTGATAACTATCATTAAAGTGATAAAATCACACCCCAAAACATCGAAACACTGTAAAGTAGACTTGTGTCGTTCCGAGTGGAACCGGTCCGATTGAACGAATCCAGTGGCGGACCCGGTTGGAACGAATCCAGTATCAAAATCGGACTGGGTCCATACGCGTGACGATTAAGCTGCCACTGACTGAAGTTAACGTTAACATCGATTTTGCAGCTCCGCGATTGGATTGGGTCCGCGTAGATCTAAATTCTTGACAAGATGGGGAATTGTTATCATAATCGTACGTTTTAGCACAGTTAAAAGAATATATTCTTTTACCTGTGGTTTTAGGGTTTAGCACCTAGCAGATATGTAGACAGATTTATGTCAACAATCACAGTTCGGACCGTACAATTTATAATCGTCAGCAGTTTAAAGTAAATAATAAAATATAATAATAATAGTTTTATAACATCGATATGGGTTTCGCAGTATTACCAATCGACGCCGACGGATAAAATCGGATGTTTTTGGAATAGTAATAGATAGTCACTCTCAAAGAAATTGGAAACGCCGTATAAGCGTCATTAACCATCTTTATTAGTATGTTTTGATTAGAAAGGATAAGTTAGTTAAATAATATGTTTAATATATTTTGAATAGGGCATTCGTTTATACTATAAATATAAAAATGCAGTGTTTCCTTATTTTAAATTAGGAGTTTGTCTCGAATCTCTTTATTTAGAGTTATAACTATTTTATGTAGAAATATTTAAAGTTGATTTTACGTATATATACATATATTGGTTACTTACATTACACAAATTCTGCAACTCTGCAAATAGGCATAGTAAATACATAGTATTTACGAAAAGTACATTTATATTTATTAATAAACCTTAAATATTTTAATTTGTGCTTCTTATAATCAATCATCTTCTATTACCGAAGTTTGTTCGCAATGTTCGCATTCATTACATTTTGCTAGGCCCATAATTCTAATCCAACAATAAATATAAAACCTGGAACAGTCAACAAGTCAGCAACTAATTCAACACACGTAACGAGGCATCGGAACTAAATGGACCCGTCAAGGAATCCATTGGAACGGGTCCACGAGCGGTCTGGATCCGAATGGACCGAAACCATCACCGGACCCGGACCTCCCATGTCTACTGTAAAGTAATGTGATTGGTATGATTCTTGCTTTTGGTTATACGGCAAGTCCCAGTAAGAACAAAGCAGAAAACTGTTAGCTCTGTTAATGCTTTCCAAGCAAATCATATACTTACCCACTAGATGGCGCACTTATTCATTATTACAATAATTAGGTTGGGTGCACAGGAGCTTGTAGCTACAGACAGGTTATGAAAAATACATGATGCTATGATACATGATGATACATGAGAAGGGGGTCGACAATTATCGTTTTTCGGAGTAAGAGGAGATAGTAAGAACATCGACATAAAAGCGACGTTAATCAGCTTTTTCTATTATATAAGTTTATTTCGGCGCAGTATAAACAAAATCTGATAAACTTTTGTTGTGGTACCTACTAGCTCAGTGGTCGGGTGAGTGGCATTTCAAAGTTTGTGTGTTCCAATCCCGGCTCGGACGATGGTTTTTTTAACAAAATATAATTTTGTAAGTAGCTGTGTTTTAAAAATCGGATTGCGTTTTGGTTAACCTGGTTAAGCCTTCTTTAAAAACCATAATTAAAGCGTATACAAATAAATATTAACAAATGACAAATTTGTTAATATTCCGATATATTAGAAAATGCTCTTTAACGGTCGGACCGAGAATTGAACGGCTCGCAGAAAATGGTATATTATGATTGTCCACTGTTCAATTCGTCCGAGGATTTTGATTGGAGAGTCCACGCTTGTCATTTCATTCTCCTGGGGAATAACATGTTTATGTTTAGTTGTCAACTAGATTGGAATAGCGATTTCTTTTATTTGCATATTTTTTTGTTAATTAATTTTCGATGTTCTAATGATGGTTCGGTAAGATTCACATTTGAAAATAAATTTATAAGACAAACCTAAATTTAATGTAGAAACCAATTTTTGATAAAATTGCATATTATGTTACATAAATGGACCGATACCAGGTTAAGGAGCCAAAAGATGGATTTATGTAAGGCGTAGCATAATAAGGATACGCTCTTACGAATCATTTGTATGTCAAAAAAACGACATGGCGTCTCGGTTGCTACTTATGATTGGTTACAAACCGTTCATAAAGCAAACCATTTCAAAAAAAGAGTAAAATAAATTATTACAAAATATGGTTTTGGATTTGCCATACAAATTTAAAACCACTGACGAAGTAGTAACTTTTACACTACGCCCACATAAGCGGAAACCAGCCAATCACAGGCCTAGAATATTTCTGTTTTTTTCCGCTATTTCCGACGTAGCACTGCGCGCGGAACACAATGAAGCTTCCGTGTTTGTTTTACGCAAAAACTAACCAACAAAAACAAAACTTAAAAAAGAAGTACACATTTGTGGTACAAAAATGGGTGATTATTTTAATGCTGGGACTAAATATAATAGTTTATAACCTGTATTTGAAAAAAGTATCTAACAAAACACGCAAGCACGTAGCCCGAAATTCTGAAAATATTTTGATATAGGTATGTTTCTTCCTAATTTTCCTGAAATTAGACTGTCTGGACCCCCCCGAAATGAATTTCCGTTTTGGATCCGCTTGAATCGAATTTAAATTAAGTTTGACGTAAATTGACAAAAACGAATAACGTATTGTTTATTGTATTCCGCGCTTAAACGTAGTCTATTGTTTCCACTCCTCACGTATAGGTAGAGCCTCTGTAGTAAACCATTCCAAAAATATTCCAACGTTGTCAGATTTAATTGAAACATCTGTAAAATATTTTTTGACTTCATCAAAGTTTAAGGCTAACTACCCTAGAGGCTTAACTAAACTTCTAGTAATCGTTGTTTTACAGTAGAAACAGAGAATTGTCAACACATATAACGAATTGTCAAGTCTCATCCTTTTCTATAATGAATTTGACCTAAGCCAACACCGGTTTGAAACAGAAACTGTCTTGTGACGTGGTAGTATATCGATTATATTGGCAATATTTGAATCATCTCTCTTTGCTATTCTATGCCAAAAACACATGTTTATGTATGAGTCAGGCTTAACGTATTTTGGCAAATTAAATTTAATATTTATAATAAAAGTTCAATTTCTGATTTTTACTCTGATTTTTACACTTGTTTTTTTTCTGTAGACGTTAAAACAGTCAGCATTTTAAAGTGTGACAACAATGCATTTTACTTATTCCATTTATTTTACTTTTTAATTTCCTACATAATTTAAGTTTTAATTATTTCCTTCTTTAGTATAAAAATAATACTAGGTAAGAATCTTTGCTGATCCATTGCAGCTGGTGATGTTCTCGGTTCTTTGTATCCAAAAACTATAGTTATATAATAATTGCGGTGCTTAACTAATGTAAAAATGACACGTGAATCAGTAGAATTCCTAGAAGAAATTTTGCAGAAAATAGGAAAATGGGGAAAATTTCAGGTGTTCTATTATTTATGTTTAGGCTTTGTGGTAACATTTTCAGTGTTTACTATGAACTATATTTTTGTCGCTCGTGATGTTAAATACAGGTGAGTACGAGTAAATTTTCTAAATTTTTGATTTTAGCGTATTTTCCCGTTCTTTTCCATATTTAAGTTATTTATTCTATTGGACAAATAAATTATTCCACATTATCATAATAAATATTATAATTTTCTTGATAATATGGCGAAGGTAAATTAATTTAACCGTCGGACAATAGCCCAGTAGTATTTTATAGGATGTTGAGTGCTATTTACAAAGTTCCATAGTTCCAAAGTGTGTAGATTGAGATAATACGGGAAAAACCAAATTTAAATAGGTATGTCTAAGATGGTAATAAAATATTTTAAACTATTAAAGTAAATTTTAATGAAGAGTTTTACTTGCATTATTGACAAACAAATTGCTTTTTCGCAACTGAATAAAAATATTTAACCTTAAATTAATTGAAGCAAATATTTAATAAAATTACATACCTCAATATGTAGGCTAGTCTGTCTACGGAATGTTTTGATACATAATATAAACAATAATATTTAAGCAAGCATAAGAAATTATGTCATTTACCCTAAGTTTTTATAAACACATAGTTTTTTATCAATCTAAACGCAACAAATAACCTGAACACTTTTAAAAATAAAATTATAGATGGCTGCAAACTATCATTTTTTTCGTATTTAGGTTACATGTCAAACAAATTGACAAATTTTAAAATCTTGAAATCAATTTTTTTCTATTATTTAATGTTTCACTCTTACGATCGGCGTACTGATGAGTCCCGATAGGATGAAAATATTGTAACTACTATCTATGTGTCTATAAAAACTTAAGGCAAAATGACATAATTTCTTATGCTTGCTTAAATACTATTGTTTACATTATGTATCAAAACATTCCGTAGACAGACTAGTCTACATGTTGAAGTATGTAATTTTATTAAATATTTGCTTCAATTAATTTAAAGTTAAATATTTTTATTCAGTTGCGGAAAAGCCAAAAAAGATTTTGGTTGTCAATCTAAACGCAACAAATCACCATTTAAAAATGTAATATTGATTTTATACAAGTTATGTATTGTCACTGTATTGATAAAAGATATTTAAAAAATCCTAACCTTTCTCGAGCTTTTCTTATGGCAAGGAAGTCGTTTAAATTCATATAGGGGTATATATGTCTTTGTTTATGTTATATATGTAGTAATTAATTTTATTATAACCCTATCTCTTGTTTGAATATGCAAAATTTTACAGTGATTTTTTTAAGTTCATCAAATTGCCGAGTCATATTCTTACTAAAAACTAAAAATTACCATTGGTAAGTAAAACCTGCCTTTAGGTAAAACTACTTTCACTTTTAATGATTCCTAGTACCTAATAAATGCTTTCTTTATCTTGCAAAAATTAACCTCGTAGTTTTAAACACGTTTTTAGCCACTTTTGGAATCTGACAATTAAAATTTTAATGTTAGAATAGAAGTTATGAAATAATGACGTCCAAATTTCTAACCTCGTATTTTGGTCAGATGCCAACGTTATACAAGGGGCGTGTAGATAAAATGGTTACCATTCGCTCACCGAAGTAATATATGAACCGCTATCGGATGTCAGAGCACGGCCGGCTTCAGATCAGGCTATGAAGTAGTAAATCCGGCAACGACGCTTGCGGGACTGGAACGCAGCAACGAATAAATTAAGTTTTTTTTTGTGGATATATTTTCGTTAAAGCCAAAAAAAAAACTGTGCTAAGTATCCGTACAAAGACTGATGCAAGTGTTAGCGATAACGGTTTTATAAAACCTTTTTTTTCAAATTAAATATAACGGGTCATGTACGGCCGACTCCATAGTCGGCCGTGGTTGTGGTTAATTTTAATGTGTTATATGATGTTTTGATATAAAGGTGTGTGGTTTATTTTGTGCTGAGTAATGAACTAATAAGAAGGTGGTATAGTTTCGGGTAAAGTAGTATTATTATAACCCAATAAAAACTAAATAGGGTTGTATTTGACTGTGTTCAGGTAAGTCCGAAATTATAATAGTAGGTTAAAAGCCGGAGAGCTACTTGTATTTGTTTTCAGTTGCCCAAAAGATGAAATTCTAAAAGCCAAATGGTTGAAACCAATTTCGGGAACTGATTTGGTTCCTTCACAGTATTCTGTAGTTTGCTACTTACGTTTTTTTGGAACCATTTATTGTCAGATGGAACTTTGCAGAACTGTGAGTTACCACAAAAATCAGGCTTAAACCGTTAGTTCCATCTATTTTTCCATCGTGAATTAATAATGCTGGATAGGGTTATCCAGCAAAATTAGCTTGTTTATATATAAATGTTATATTCCAGTTAATATTTACTATGTTTTATACATATTTTTAAATGTTATGAACTAGTAAATAATGTGTGTTATGGACTGCTAATTAAAAACACTAATACAAATTGCAAACGCCGGCGCCGCGTTGTTGCCAAATTCTTCTTCATGCCTTGATCTGGAGTCGGCCCTGTCAGAAACTAGAACTTATACGACCCCAATAATAAATTACAGGTATTTAAGTGGCTTCAATTCGTCGTTTCGATGAAATATGAAAACCTAAATCTGTTACCCGTATGATACCGTCGTGAATGAGATAATTCTAAAGTAATATGCTGATCAAGTAATCAAATGATTCTGGATTTTACAATATCTAACGTCAGAACTAGTAAAAACTAGATAATAGGTCAGGCAAATGCTGCTTGGGCGAATATATTGAAATAGATTTAACTTATATATTGTGCAAAAATATATATATTATATCTATACTAATTTGATTTGTAGATGTTTTATTCCGGAATGTGACCCTGAATTTCCAGTAAATGCCAAGTATAATGCAGATTTTCTTAAAAAATTTGTTCCTTATAAAGATGGTTCTCCACATAGATGTTTAAGATTTGACATTTCTTTAAATTACACCGATTTCAATAATTCATTTAATGAGACTTGCAATCAAAATGAGACGAAGAATTTATCTGTAGCCTTTAGAACAAGAAGATGTGAAGAGTTTGTATTTGAAAGGAGTGAAACTACTATCGTTCATGACGTAAGTTGCCACATTTTTTATCTATCATAAAATGTTGGTTTAATTGTTTAAATGCAAAAATTCAATTTATATGAGTCTATAAATATGCTTTAATAAAGCCTGCAAATTATTAAAAAAGAACAAATGTGTAATATAATGTTTTGTCCAAACTGATCTGTTAGGAAAAATGTAACTGAAGTTGAGAATTTAGCGAGAATTAATGAAATTATTATAAAGAAATTCAACTTTACAAACATTCATTAAGCCGTTTTTAGTACTGCGTTATTGCACGAAAAACATTGTCCGTAATCATTGAATAATTATTAAAAAAAAATTATTATTTTTAGTCTCTCAAATCAATGATACAATATTTGGTTTCCACAAAAAACCGGTTATTGATATGTATATAGATTTGGTTGATTTGACTATATGTGAAAATTAACAAATCCTCAAACACGTTTTTATTTTAAAAAGAATTAAACATGATAATAACAACAGGAATTCAAAAAATATTACTAAAAACTAATTGTGCAGTTTACCTCACATAATCATTTATATACATATATATATATATATATATATATATATATATATATATATATATATATATATATATATATATCTTTTGACATTTTTTTGGGCGCTATTTTGCTTCACTATATTGCATTCGAACCAATCTTTTACCAGTTTCTACCTATGCCACACTTGGAAAGTAAAAATGTTGAATTTTGTTAAAAATCCAGTGGATTGCAATTCGGATATCGGGGTGGCCAATCTACTGTTACCCCTCTTCCTCTTATCATCAGGCCTGGAACCCCCTAAAGCTTGTCTAAAAAACTGAAAGATCATAATAAATGTGGCAATCAATAAAAAAAAACTTAGTTTAAAGCAATTACAAAAAAAATCTCATATAATTAATAGGTGCCCAAATTATAGTAGTTCCTTTGGATGTAATATATTAGATTTAAAAAGTTCAGAATTCACCACTCAGCTAGAAAGTTCAAAATTTACCCTTCAACAATCCGATTGTTTTAGTTTAATATATTTTGTGAAGAAAATCTTTGGATGTTGACTATGGTTGGATCTGTCAATGTTGCAGGGGAACTAGTCAGTTTGTCGTACACAGGATTTTTATCTGATAGGTAAGATAATATACAGCATATACATTAAGGGTTGATTAAAATTGCTAAGGATGCAATGCGCAATTAGTTGACATCTAGTTCTAGCCGTAGTTTTTAATTTATATGGCGAAACACTATGGTGTACTTTTTTAACGCATCTTTATATTAAGGCTTTAACTGTGTTCATCGGCGTTGTCGCCTTTCGGCTTTAACCCCACCATGATCTAACATGATCTAACCTATAAGGATCTACTTAAATCAAAAACTGATCCTACTTTAAAATAAAAGTTTAATTTGTGTCGGAAGATGTAAATTATATCAAACCACAGCTATAATATTGAAAAGGAACAAAAATAATGAATATAAAATAAGTATGTCCGCTCGAAGATTTAAACCGCAGGGCTACAGGCTTCCTATGAGAAGTGTTAGATGACGCACTACAACTTTAGTTGTAACTGGACCGACTTGGTGGGTGTGGTGTATAAGTCCCTTTTCTAAGTTTCTATTTAACGTCACTGGTCCGTCCAAATCAGTGGCTGCTCCTCCAATAGGTCATATGACCCCCCAATAAATATTTCCAAGCAGAAAATAATAAATAATTTATATTTTTTTAATTTCTTTTCAATTTGGAAGTTCATTTTATTATTCTAAGCATGTAAACTCGTTGAATGCTCTATCGATGCCTCGCACAGCGATCTCCGAAGCTTTCGTTTCGTTGGACCACGAGGCTGGCGACCCGCGATGTCCTCGTGGTTATAAACGGAGGCGAGTTTTTCCGGAGTTCCCATTTTAGTTCGTATAGGGGCGCGTAGGTATTATAATGTAATATACGGCTTACCTAAGGAAATTTTGGGTCAACAGCCGCGCCGAGGAAACTTAAAACATTTTGGTCAGTTGATGCGTTTAATGTAAATCGTGTGATAGGTTGTAGTTACCATTGCGTAATTTTATAGAATTTATTTTATTTTCAAGACTTGTTTGTTGATTTTGTGGTTTAAATTAATTGAAAAAATTAATGTTTTAAATAATTGTTGCCACAGTGGTTTAGAATCTAAAGACTTCAAAAGCAGCCAGTGAGCTGAACTTTGAGAAATGTCTCGAATTTAAGGCTAAATGTCAACCTTTGCCGGAACTTAAAATTCGGCAGACAAGTAAAGACAAAAACAAAAAAGTAAATTGTTATTTTAGTAAAAATATGTACGATTTATGTGACTGGATATGTGATTGCGAAGGGATAAGGGCATTTTATTGTTTCGTGTCTTTGATTTTTTTCAGATGACTCTGTGGTGTAAAATATAATAATTAGGAAATTAGGTGTATGTATGTTTGTATGTATGTATGTATGTATGTATGTATATATATATATATATATATATATATATATATATATATATATATATATCTAAAATGAGGGATTAAAACAACATGTTGATTACCCTAAATAAACTGATAAACCAAGTGCTGTTGCACCTTGCATCCCTTAAAACGGGTTGACACCACACATTAAGTACACAGGTAAATATGTAACGCTTATAGCACTTGCATTGAGTTTTGTGACTCAAGCATTACGTCAGTGGGGTTGTTTACATAATGCTGTTTGCATTGAAACACAATATATAATTTTTTTTTTCTTTGTTTTCGACATAATAACGAACAGTCAAACATACATTTAAAAATTCTAATTTATCAGAATAAAAAGTATTTAAAAAAAATCGCGAAAATAGGCAGATCAATGTTGTGTCTCCCTAGCAAGAATGTACAAGTGCTATCATCTTGTGGGGGTTCATCAGTGTACCGATCGTAAGAGAAAAATAATTTTTGAGCTAAACATATGTATCCGGTAAGACTCCCAGATAGCGGGAAAATATTGTAGTTTTTCGCGATGTTTCGAAGGGCAGTCCCACGACCATCGCGAAAGCATCACTGGGGAAACGTCCTCTATAAGGAGCCATTCGTTGTGAGACGGAGATTCCTAGGGGACGTGAAAATTGTGAATTCTTCCTCTGGACAGGCGTATCTAAGTCCGAAGGTCGTGCGGTGACCAGAAAGTTCCACGGGAGTACGCAAGACCTGAAAGAAAGCGTTATACGTCTATAACAATAGAAGTCTTAGGAGTTAACCCTTTGATAGCTGTAACAGACTTATAGGTTTTAATGGAGCATTATAATTTTATAGTATTTAAATTTATTTTATTTATTTGAGACATAGCGGGCAATCCTATTACTGAAATGAACTACGATATAATTTTAATATTATATATATATGTTTACGT
Organism: Kuschelorhynchus macadamiae; assembly: GCA_030620095.1. NCBI lineage: Eukaryota > Metazoa > Arthropoda > Insecta > Coleoptera > Curculionidae > Kuschelorhynchus > Kuschelorhynchus macadamiae. Next base: position 1,328,173 of record JAUTXW010001358.1, read on the forward strand.
CCAATCGAAAAATGTCCAAGAGGCAAGTTTTGTAGGAAATTAAAAAGTAAGTTAGAACGTCAAAAAGAATTTAAAAAAATCAAAAAAACTAAGAAAAAAAATAAAAGAAATCGAAAAATTTCACGAGGTGAAAAAGTTTCTACGCCTCGAGACGTATTAGAAAACAAAATAAAATAAAGAAAAAAAATATAAATTACAAAAAATAAAAATTAAAAAAATCAAAAAATATCGAGGAGTAAAAATGTTTCTACGTGTCGAGAACTATCTAAAAAAATAAAAATTAAAAAAATAAAATAAAAATTAAAAAAATACAAAAGTCAAAAAATCGAAAAATTTCAAGAGATGAAAAAGTTTCTACGTCTCGAGATGTATTAGAAAAAAAAAAATAAAATAGAAAAAAATTAAGTCAAAATATCCAAAAATTACAAGAGGTAAAAAAGTTTCTTCGCCTCGAGACTTGTTAGAAAAAAAAACAAAGAAAAAAAAATATATAGAATATAAAAAAAGGAGTTAAGAACATCAAAATATTTCAAGAGGTAACAACGTTTCTATGCGTCGAGAAGTTTCTAAGGAAAAAAAATAAAAATAAAACAAATTAAAAGTCAAAATATCGAATAATTTCAAGAAGCAAGAAAGTTTCTACGCCTCGAAGAGTACTGGATAAAAAAATGAAATAAAGAATAAAATTATAGAAAATTAAAAGAAAAGTTAAGAAAACAAAACATTCTGAGAGGCAAAAATGTTTTTACGTGACGAGAAATATCTAAAGAAAAAGAAATTAAAATAAAAAAAAAATTAAATAAGATTTTAAAAAATTCAAAGGGCAAAAAAACGAAAAATTACAAGAGGTAAAAAAGTATTATTATTATTATCTTATCTCATCAAATCAGCGGCCACTTATAACTCGAAAAACAGCAAACTGAAACAACGTTGGTTGTTTCTTGAATACAGATACTTTAACAAAACAATTTAAACGTCCATTAAGAAAAATAAAAAGAGATGAATTATTGTGCAAAAATATTACTTAAAATTATTCGCATAATACTTATGCGAGAATTGTATCAAATTGAAATATTACATTTCCATCTAAATATGATAAAAATATACCATCTATATAAATCTATAAAATTTAAACTAACTTATCAACATTCTGAATCAAAAAGAACATGGCGAATAAAAAGAAATCTTCCCATGAAAAGGGTCATATGACACCCATAAACTTTTTAGGGGATCTATGGGGAAGGGCAACTTGATAGGTTTATCTTAAGTAAGTATATATGTCTATCTATCTAGAAGATAGCGTTTGAGATAAGTGTGTTATTTAAAAGTTTGTTTAGCTTTTAAAAATTGTAAAAATTAATGTTAGATAGCTTTACTTTAACGAATTTTTTGAAATACTCGTGTTTAACATTTGTCATGAGAAACCGACTATTGCTTTAGAAAAGCGTCGACTCCATACTGAAAAGAAAGAAAGAAAGAAGCAAACTGCCAAATTTAAAAGTTTGAAATTCTTTTCTATTATAAATGATTTTTTTTACGATCAGCGTCCCCATAACTGGTATGTGTCTATAAAAAATTATAAAGTAAATGATAAAATTTCTTATTATGCCTAAATAACATTGTTTAAATTACGTATCCAAACATTCCGTGGACAGACTAGGCCACATGTTGGGATGTAATTTACTAAAATATTTGTTTCAATCGATCTAAAGTTAGAAATTTTTATTGAGTTACGGAAAAGACAAAAAATAAATTTGTTCATCGGCGTTAATAACATTGTATTACACTTAGATAATATTTAATTACATTTTTAGTCTTAAGGTTTGTTCATTCAAGATGTCCAAAAAAGTTACTGTGTAGCGAAATGAGTCACGATGTTTAAACGAAAAGGTGGAAGTGCTTGTAAAAATTAGTTTACGTAATACACAATCGTATTACGTATTATAATTATTTATTATTATTATTATTATTATTATTAATATCAATAGTAGGCGGAAATCCCGATGAAACTATTGAGTCTTCTCGAAATTGCTAGTACCATATTAACACTGAGAATTATCTTAAGTTCATATAGTCACAACAAATTAGTTATTAGGTATATTGTTTTCACATTATTCACATATAGTGAATAAAGAAGTTATTTCTGCAGTCTTTCATGTCTCTGTTCAAACGGTTTTTGAATTGATTGGTTTTGGCACAGTTTACAGTCTCTACCCCCAACTGATTCCAGGAATACACAACCCGGTTTGTTAAAAAGTTTCTTCTGAGAAGTTTGTGGCATCCTTCTTTGGCAAGTTTTTTATTGTGTCTTCTCAAGTTGGCTGTTTCATTTAAGTGGAAAACATCCAGGTTGCACCCATAGTATCCAGAAGTGATCTTGAAGGTTTCAATAAGGTCTCCACGCATTCGTCTTTCACGGAGAGTTGTTAAGTTCAGAAAGTCCAGACGGCCGTCATAAGGAAGATTCTTCAGTTCATTTGGTATCTTGGTGATTCTCCGCTGTACTCTCTCAAGGTATTCTATATCTTTGAGATAATATGGGTTCCAAATGCAGTGGGCATACACAATCTTTGGTCTTACAAAAGTTTTATAGAGATTATTTATCATCTCACTCGAATGATCTTTAAATGATTTTTGAATAAGATATATGAGGGTGTTGGCCTTTTTGATTATTTGAGCTATGTGCTGCTCCCATTTTAACTCAAAAGTTATCAAAACTCCCAAATTTTTCTGGCTCTGAACTTCAGTTATCTCTGTTTGGTTGAGGTAATAGGATTTCTTGGGGTTGTTTCGGCCTATGTGTAGAATAGCGCACTTAAGATCATTTAAGGGCATTTCCCAGGTTTTTGTCCAGAGTTTTATTTTATTTATATCCTCATGAAGCAGAACGCTTTGCAGCAATGGACTGCAGTAGATGTTGGTGTCGTCTGTAAACGAAGCATATGTAGTGTTTAGACCAGCATATAAGTCACTCAGGTAAACAATAAATAGCAGGGGGCCCAATATAGAGCCTTGTTGGACTCCATTGTAAACACTGTATTCTTTGGAAAGGGCAGAACCATCCCTGACCTGAAATTTGCGGTTCTGAAGAAAAATAATTAAAAATGTTCCGCTTTACTGTTTGATATTTTGGAACTAAACTGGAATATACCTTACATTTTTTCGTCCACAAAAAATCCTTTAATTTTACAAGCACCGGACTAGACTAATAAATATGGACGCACATTATCACAACCTCTCGCATTTCGGCGGGTTAAGCGAATTTCCCGAGATTTAAAATCCTAAATGTTAATTAAGGGAAAATAAATCTAAAACTTGATTTTCAATTCCACTCTTATTAAAATTCGAAAACTTTATTGGCGCCGTTATTACTGCAAAATGAAAACGATAAGAGCCCATTCAGGGATAATTCATCATCTTTATTGGGCTTTATTACACCACTGATTAATATCCCAGGATCTACATAAAATAAAAGGGACATATAAAAATGCATAGTTTTCTTTATTTTAGTAACCATAAAACTTAACTCTATTTTTCCTCTATGTCCTTTTTATGACTTGCAGAATATAATATGAACATACCGGGTGGCTACAGAATTATATCCTAAGGGATATCTCCGTTACTGGAGGGCTAATGAAATTTAGTATGTAAAACCTAATTTCCAGTTTAACCGGAATTTATACCAACTTTCTTGTTTTAAATACTAACCAAAATTTTGAAATTCGGCATGAAATTGTCTTTCTAATGACGTATTACAAGCCACTCTTTGACAAACAAAAATCTTTTTTTGGCTTTTTCGCAACAGAATGAAAATATCTAAGTGTAAATTGATTGAAGCAAATATTTAATAAAATTACATATCTCAACAAGTCTACGGAATGTTTTGATACACAATATAAAAAATATTATTTAAACAAGCATAAGACATTTTTTCATGTACCTTTCGTTTTTATAGACCCAAATGCTTTCATCCTGTCGAGGTTTATCAGTGCGCCGATCATAAGAGAAAAACATTAAATAACTATCAGAAAATTCCTATTTTATTGCCGTTTTAGCACTAAAAACCACAATTATAGACCAATAAAAACACCATTTCAAAATCTGTGGTTTTTTACACTACGTCAATCGTAAGTTTTTGTAGGTTGGTGCTACTGATAATTACGTATTTGAATTTAAAAATGTTAGTTTCAAATAAATGAAAATACCGGAAAGCCTCTAGTTTTTAAATTGCAATTTTGTATGTAAATCGAAATTGGCGCCGCCGCTCGATTTGATACAAATATCTAAAAGATTGTTTTCACAAAATGCGGTTTACTTTAAGGTAATTATTTACATTTTTACACCTCCGATTTTGATGATTTTTTGTATGTCGGTGGCTCTGATCACAAATACCAAGTCATTTTTTTTCAGTCACGTTTCATTTATAAATTATTCATCTTCAAAATTTATAAACATCCTAGAACTAATTTAATTTTTTCTTTCTTCTTTTTTTGCAAGTTCTCTGGTTTTGTATGAAACTACTACAAACAATTATAAATAGATGTAAAATAAACTCTCCTTTTGTGTTTCTTGCCATTTTTATTTAAAACATTGAGAAGGTTAAAAGAACTATCGTATTTTATATTTTTTTGGACTAGCAACTTTTCTTTCATGTTGGCATCTTGACGTCATAAAATACCATCGAGATACAACTTTAAACGTTAGTTGATACAAATTAATTATGGACACTTTTGTTACATACATAGGTGGAACAGTATCAGCAGGGGCGGGAATAGGAAACGTATTGGTACCGGGTTAGCACCAGGTTAGGCGCCGTAGGCATCATCGTTAAAGTCCTCACAAAACCGGCGCACAACAGCGAAGTGGATCACTGGCGAAAGTCTAACAATCGGCATCGGCACAGGGGGGCGCCAGTGCAGTGATTCACTTCTCTGTTAGTTGATGTTGATCGCCTTTTGTATTATTGCATTATTGATAATGCCTATGGCGCCTAACCTGGTGCTGACCCGATACCAATTCACCTAGTGCCTCCGCGCATATATATATATATATATATATATATATATATATATATATATATATTATATATATATATATATACAATGTGTCCCAAATTTGGCTTACATGCATTGCTATCTCGTAAACCGCTATAGCTACAGGGTGGGTTAAATTAGGAAAGTTTTAGAGAATTTTATTACAAATTTGATGACGTTTTGAAGTTTAGGATATCTTTTGTGGTTTTCAAGATAATTGGGAAAAATCAAAATGGTGCATTTTCAATTTTTGCCCGTAGCTTCTAAACGACTCGTATTATGGTTTTATGGTTTAAAAATTATTAGGGCACTTTTATTAGAGGAACATTATGTAGGTAAAACGAAGTTTCTAGCTTCAATTGTTTTTGAGATATTGGCATCAACTTTTTATTTTCTTACCGACGCCATATTGGATTATTGTATTTTTGGAAAGATCTTTTTAAGAGCTTTCCAATGATGTATAACAAGGTAAGATTATTATTTTTCTTGAGCTCTAAAAACCAAAATAATTGTTTTTTTTAAGTAGGCTTTGATTACGCATGGCGGCCATAATGAAACAAAAGAATGCCGCATGTCAACAATCATTTTGTGTTCCTGTATAGTACTTGTTATCATTTTCTCATTGTGCCGAGTTTTTACAAAGTTTATTTGAGTTTCTTATACTACTTAAAATGGAGGGTAATTATTCCAACGAAGAGAATTTGGATATGATAGAACTTTATTTTAAAGCAAATAGAAATACACAAGCAGCTGCGCGTTCATACGAAGAACAATTTCCAGACCGACATCAACCAAGCCAAAGGCATTTCAGATTTCTAATTGTTAACCTGTTAGCCTACGGGTCTTTTTTGAAACCGAAACCAAAGACCTATTCAATAGATAATGAAGCAAGAAACGCAGCTATAATAGAAAGTGTCAGGGACAACCCAACAACCTCAGTAAGAAAGATTGAAGAACAAACGGCAATTCCCAAATCAACCGTCCAACGAGTCTTGAAAAAACTTCACTTTCATCCCTATAAACCTACTATTGTACAGGGTCTTCAGGTAAATGATTTTGCTAGAAGAATCACGTTTAGTGAATGGTTCATCAACAAATGCCAGCAAATACCCAACTTTCATTCTAAAGTACTTTGGACAGATGAAACACGATTTACAAACTGTGGAATTTTCAATAAACATAATACTCATTACTGGGGCACCGAGAATCCTCATAATTTAGAAGAAAGACGTTTACAAACAAAATTTGGGTTCAATGTGTGGTGTGGCATTATAGGTAATTCCAAACAATGCACTTCTGCTTTAAATCACTCATAACAATTTGTATTTTAGATAACCGTTTGATTGGGCCGTTCATTTTCCAAGAAAATTTATCGGGTAACAGATATTTGCAACTATTACGGGAACAAATTATTCCAGAAGTTATAAATTCTGTTCCCCCAAACGACCTGCAAAATATTTGGTTCCAACAAGATGGCTGTCCGGCTCACGGTACCAGAGAGGTGATGGCGGTCCTCAGAAATACTTTCGGGGAAAATATTATCGCTAATAATGGCCCTGTTGCTTGGCCGGCAAGGTCACCGGATATTACTCCTCCCGATTTTTATTTATGGGGATACGCAAAAAATGAGGTCTACGAATTTTCTCCGCCAGAAAGTCTCAGAGAGCTAGAAGACAGAGTCCGAGATGTTTTTGCTAATATTAACAGGAACACCTTAAGAAGGGTTACACGGAAGGTATTGGAGAAATGTCAAAAATGTGTGGAAAATGGAGGGAGGCATGTGGTGTAACTTATATTTTTTTTATGTGTTAATTTAAATTTAGTTTAGGTATTTTTACATTTTAGTCACTAGGTATTCACTGTTAGTATAATATCTTAGTTGAAAATCTGAAACATCGATGGTTGAATTAATATTTTTACCCATAAGCTAACAAGTTTACAATTAGAAATCTGAAATGCCTTTGGCTTGGTTGATGTCGGTCTGGAAATTGTTCTTCGTATGAACGCGCAGCTGCTTGTGTATTTCTATTTGCTTTAAAATAAAGTTCTATCATATCCAAATTCTCTTCGTTGGAATAATTACCCTCCATTTTAAGTAGTATAAGAAACTCAAATAAACTTTGTAAAAACTCGGCACAATGAGAAAATGATAACAAGTACTATTCAGGAACACAAAATGATTGTTGACATGCGGCATTCTTTTGTTTTATTATGGCCGCCATGCGTAATCAAAGCCTACTTAAAAAAAAACAATTATTTTGGTTTTTAGAGCTCAAGAAAAATAATAATCTTACCTTGTTATACATCATTGGAAAGCTCTTAAAAAGATCTTTCCAAAAATACAATAATCCAATATGGCGTCGGTAAGAAAATAAAAAGTTGATGCCAATATCTCAAAAACAATTGAAGCTAGAAACTTCGTTTTACCTGCATAATGTTCCCCTAATAAAAGTGCCCTAATAATGTATAAACCATAAAACCATAATACGAGTCGTTTAGAAGCTACGGGCAAAAGTTGAAAATGCACCATTTTGATTTTTCCCAATTATCTTGAAAACCACAAAAGATATCCTAAACTTCAAAACGTCATCAAATTTGTAATAAAATTCTCTAAAACTTTCCTAATTTAACCCACCCTGTAGCTATAGCGGTTTACGAGATAGCAATGCATGTAAGCCAAATTTGGGACACATTGTATATATATATATATATATATATATATATATATATATATATATATATATATATATATATATATATATATATATATATATATATATATATATATATATATATATATATATATATATATATATATATATATATATATATATATATATATATATATATATATATATATATATATATATATATATATATATTACTATCTTCATACACAATCAATAAAGAGGATTTCACTTTTCAAACCTTTTAAAAACTACTAGAGCAAATATCTATAAAAATAATGATAGCTCCGTGACGTTTTTATTTTGTTTCCATAACCTACTGAGTGAATTGTAAAACAATATTTTTAACTGAAAATGAATATCCTAAATTTGAGTTTTCACACCTACTGAGTATTTAATATGTCAAAATTTTGACCAATTTTATGTTCTAAAGCGTGCTGTAAAGCTGACAGTTGGAAACACAATTTTACAACAGTAGCAACTGTTATAAAATTATAGTCCAGATAGCTTATTTTGGATATTTTCATTTTTACCTTTGCTTCCACGGACTACTTTATTTAAAAAGATATTTTTTAAGCTGTTTTTAACCAAATAGTAACTGGTGATACGTCATTAGAAAAGGAATTTAATGCAGAATATCATGAAAAGAAAAACAATTGTGCTTGGTATTTAAAATAAGAAATTTGGTGTAACTTTCGGTTAAACCGGAAGTTAGCTTTGACATATCAGTAGGCTCAAATTGTATATTTTATGTTATTATGACAATGCTTAAAATTTCATTAGTCTACCTATTTAAGTAAAGTAGATATTCCATAGGCAATAACTTCATAGCTTGTTTTTCCAAAAAAGTTACTCTTTGTGTTTCACACTCAGTTTAAATAATTATATTGAGCGTGTAAAAAGTAAAAAAAATTGTCGAAAGAAAAATTAAATTTTTCTAAACTAGAGTACAGACTAGCGTAGCAGCTTAGACTTCGGCAGAACCACCATTATTTTCAATACGATTTATAGTTTTCTTTTGAAGTTGCGATCCGCATGTCTTACTTGATGAGTTGGTATTTCGAGATACACATTTCGTATCCTGTTTTTTCTAACTGGGCCGCATTTGCACGTTAGTTTTTATAAACAATAAGGAAGTCGAGAGGAATGAAGTCGGGAGACCCCGTTGGTCAAACTGTAAAATTTGAAGCCGAAAATTGAATCTCATCCGAACAGTTCGTTCTAAAATTATTGTTAAGTAATTCCCTTACTTTTGTTTGGGCTAAAATTAAATGACAAAAACTATGCAGATGATTTTTGTGACCGGACACCTGAAATGGAAGAAAAGTACAGTAGAAACAAGTACAAATGTTTGTATGTAAGGTTGTCTTCACTCAGTGGTTTTTAGGACGTGGTTCATGTAATAGGTGCCTATATCTTTGAAAATAAAGAATTATTTATGTGCATGTACAAACATTGTGTTAAATATAAGTTAATAAATAGTAATTATTATATTACAGATACGGACGCAAAACAATTATGGCCCTTAGTTTATTTCTAAGCAGTATATGTGGCATTATAAAGTCCTTTTCAGTTAACTATTATATGTTTATAACTTTTGAGTTTTTGGATACAGCGCTGGGGGGTGCTATGTACGGAGCTGCTTTCGTGTTAGGTAAGTAATCTTAATCAAGGAATGAGTAGAGAATGGTTTCTTTGACTTTACTTTTTTTAAAATTTTCAATGCAGTATTAATGAAAAGTCGAAAACTTATCGTCTTAAAAACCACTGGTTTGTAATCAGGCTTTAAAAGAGTATTTTTTTTGCACTAATTATTCGATTTCATATGACTAAAATAAATTTTCCCGCAATAAATTATCAATTTTCACATCCACTTTTATGTTAAGTTTCCACTCAATTTTGCCGGTCAAGGCGGCCATGTAAGTTGCTCTCTACTAGAGGGTACTTCTGCTTGACACTACTGACATGACGTATTATATATTGAAAACCTGTACATTTAATTTGATACTCTTTTTGATGTTAAGTGTATAGATAAGTGTCTAACAGTGTAACATTTAATTTACTGTGAATACTGTTTTATCACTTTTTTCGACGTAATAGTGAGTCATTTTCAAGAAAGTTATCAATTTATTAATTGTACTTCAGTTCTTGGAGTACGGTAAAGTGATAGTGGACGAGACACTAGTTAACCCAGATAAAACCATTGTCGCCAAATATATTCTTGCGCATTTAGTCTTAGTAATAGATTTGTTAAGTTTTAGGTGAATTTATTTACTATTTGTTCTTTTAATGAAGTTTAAGAAGAAAGATGGCTTCACCAGATTTTGCTTTGACTTCCGTAAGCTAAATGATATCACCAAGAAAGATAACTTTCCCTGATCAAGAATTGACGATACCCTGGACGGTTTAGCAGGATCAAGATGGTTTTCATTTCAACCCTAGACTTAAAAAGTGGTTATTGGCCAGTACACATCGATCTGGTAGACACAGAAAAGATGCGTTTTCTACTGAAACTGGATTGTGGTAATTTAAAGTTATGCCTTTTTGGTTTACGCAATGATCTAGCGACTTTTGAACGTTTATTCGTATTATTTAAAGATATCGAAGCTGTTTTTTAGAAACTAAAAATGGCTGGCTTGAAACTATGTCCCAAGAAGTGCCAGTTTTTCGAAAAAGAAGTGAAATAACTGTGAGATGTAATTACCAAACAAGAGGTAAAAATCAATCCAGAGGATACTGAAGATATTCGAAATTGTCCAGTGCCGAAGGCCAATCACTAACTAAGGTGTTTTTTGGGACTTTGTACATAATACACATGATTCATAAGAAATTTTAATAATATCGCTAGACCATCGACTTACTGAAGACAATCACAACTATGTGTGGATCGAATTAAACATCGAAAAGGGTTAAAACATTAAAAATGCATGTTTTTTTTTGTTTCTATGAAGCCCGAGTTATATCACACAAGCGCGCCTGAGATCTAAAACAGTATCGTATTAAATGTATGCATTGAAAACGTGTGAAATTATAACTTTATCCTTCAAAATTTTTGGTCCAATGTTAATGTTTGAATCAGTAGTTTTTAGTATCGTAAGTTTATAACGTAATTTTACCTTAAAGGTCGATCATATTATCGGTCTGGTCACGGTCAGGTCAAATATTAATTAATTTTGTTTTTAATATTTTGATCGATCCAACACCGCATAACTGCGCTTCGGCCGCGTATCGGTTATATCAAAGTGATTTTACAATTGGACTTGTATTTCATTCAATTATTTATTTATGTTTAAAACGTATGAAACATTAATTGAACTCATAAGAAGCCATGAAGAAGTTTTTGAAGATCGAGATGTTCGAACAATAAAAGTAAGTTAACCTACACATTTTATTTTTAGCAAATATATCTAAATTCGATATTGCTAAGGAACTGATGCAGCTTCGGAATTGAAAAAAAATTGAATAATCCTCTTATGACAAATACCGCTTGCTGTGATTTCCCCCTTGTTTGGACAATTAAATATATGTCTTTCTTCATTACGTTCATCCTCTGCTACGTTTTGATATGATGGTACACTGCAATCCCGCAGGAGGTTATGTATATTCATTGAGCACGACAGAGAAGACTGTTAAATATTTGCTTTTCTATATCGTCATTGGCTTGTAGAACAGGATATGGCCTTTGTTAATTAGTATTTAATGGAACCGCCTGATATCCCAAAATTACATGTGATACCACTTTGTTCCAGGCAGTGCTTGAGCTTCCGGAATATTTAACTTCTCACTTTCTAAACCCCTTTACAATATTGAATTTGCCAAAATTCCATCATTACTATTCTTTCCATAAGAATCTAAATCGACTGCAATACATTTGTAATTCGCATAGACTAAAGCCAATAATAACACAAAAAAGGTCTTTTTGTAATTAAAATAATTCGATCGTGACTCTTGAAGAGTGAAGATATTCTATATTTTTACCATCTAAAGAAACGTGCAATTAGGAAAATTCTATGGGTTCCCGAGTTTAATTGCAATTTTTTTTTTGGGAGTTGGTATGCAATCAAACAAAATATCTTTAATGATTGCTGAACGAACTTCGGAACAGTTTATTGCACTGTTGAATGACCTACCTGGTATCTAAATGCAAATGTCCTAATCTCCTATTCTTGGCTAGGAACCTAAAAAGGAAAATAATAAATCAAGTATTGTACCAACATTTTTCTTTCAGGTGCTAACGAATATGAAAAATGATTTAAAGAAAAAAAATGCAAATATGAAGAAGAAGTGTCTTTTATACTTCCGTGAAAGATAAAGATAGATTAACGTCAGTAAATATAAATTTATCCAGTGATGGTTCTGAAGACTCTACAGAAGCCCACAATATGGAAAATACTACTGATGAAGTGTATAATTCTCAAGAAAGTGTTTGAGCTCAGACTCTTCAGGCAGACACAACACCTCTAAAGATATCAAAAAAGGATATTATCGTAAATCCAGATGAAGACCAGTAAATCAACCAACTGTAACAAGTACCGAACTAGCAGCGTCGACTTTAATAAAATATATTATTTAAGAAAAAGTAGGATCCAACCCTCAAATCAGACGTGCTTTGGATCATTTCCTTGATGATATTACAGCAACAATAATAACGTTTGCATAGCACATATCCAAAACACGAATCTTTAATATATTTTCTGAAGACTTAATACGTATTTAAAATCAGTTCGCAACCAATCAACAATGTATAGTCTCAGATACGTCACTATAATGTTCCTGCTTCCACTATTCCTTCAGGTCCATCGATCTTCCTCTCTTCAAATTCCTCAGTTTCAAATGCGATTCCCTCATGTTCCGGTTATTTTCAAAAATTTTCTCCAGATGATAATGACGTCAATAATGGAGACAACCAATGAAACGTTGTTACAATCTTATTTTGTTATCGACACACCAACTTTAAAGATATCAACAAAAGAGCAATGTGCTAAAGTCAGAGGAAAACCAGCAAACCAACCAACTGCTACAAGTACCGAAACGGCATCGTTGACTTTGATGAAATATTCAAGAAAAAAGGCAAGAGCCAAACCCGAACCTAAAGATGCTTTGGACCATTTCCTCAATGAGATTAAAGCAATAGTAAAAAATCACCTATGGATCAGCACATAGCCAAAACAAGAATCTATATTATCGTTTCTGAAATAGAAACTTAATACGTTTTTAAAATCAATTTTTGACAATTCGACAATAAAGAATCTCCTCAGCTACTTCAATATAATCTTCTTGTTCCCAATCTTTCCTCGGGTTCTTCAACTTTCCTTCAAATACCTCAGTTTCAAATGCGATTCCCTCAGGTTCCGGTTATTTAATTTTCCTCTAAATGATAATGGAGACAACCAATAATATATTGGTTAAATTTTATTTATGATAGCATAGCGTTTACTGACGTTATATTTAAAAAATATTTATAGTTTTTACCTTAATACCTACTTAACCTAATTTAAATTACCTCAAACAAACTGCTATATTTTCAATAGGTGAAATATCGAAATAGTGTATTCTGCTTTGTGATGTCGACTTCAATTTTGTTCGTATGTATTGAAAGTTTTCCTTTGACATGGGAAAATATAGATGTCATTTTCCTTAGTGATCCACGAAGCCTGCGTACAAAGTAAAAACTCTCTTTCTGTATTTCTAAGGACTGGATGCATTCAAATATAGTATCTACTACGTTTTTTCGTTCTAAGCCTAAAATCTTTATTTGTCTCCTGTTTATCAAAATACAAGCCAAATCACCCGCTGAAATGTTTTCAAAAAACAATGTCCTTTTTTGCTAGGAGTGAGGAGGAGAGAAACAGTTGAGTGGGATCAGACTGATACTTAATCCCGGTATATAGCCAGAAATCTAGTTCGGCGGGAGGGGGGGGGTCCAAATGGTCAAATCTCAGAAAAATTACGAAGAGGCACGAATATGTTTTAACTTAAACGAAATGTGTAAATAGGACATACAATTTCTTGACCATGACCACATTGTGATTGACCAGTAATATGAATCGTCTTTAACTGATTGAGTACTGCTCCAATAACGTTCTTCTTCTTCTTTATCATTATAATTACTGTTGTTATTATACCTAGTTTTTTTTTAATATTCTAGCAATGGAACTAGTAACTGCAAGAGATCGACACATTGGAAACACAGCAATTAGTTGTGTCTATGCTCTTGGGCAAGTAATTTTTGGCATTATCGCCTGGTTATCACCCGACTGGAGGACCATGATCAGAATTTTGTACTTTCCAGGTCTACTGTCGATAGCCATTTGGATATTCCTGCCAGAATCTATTAGGTAAATCGATATACTGACTTCAGGTTTTTTTCTCTCGTAAAATAATAGTAAGTTAAGTAGGTATTGTAATCGCGACCCTCCTAAACCGAGCCAGCGTCCGTAGATAGCGGGATCCTCTCCTTATCATCGATATCTTTTTCTAGGCATATTGATTTCTCGAATTTGGCGCATTAAATGTGATGTAAATAAAGTGACAAGATTTTGGTAAAAATATGATATGGTAAAGCAAAATGGCGACCAATATTGTTAAAAAATTCTGAAAGTTTCTTACTATAATAAACCTTTATTTTTCAAAAAGAGAAGGCAGGAAGTGTAGTACATCAGGTCTAGCCCAACTAAATGTACTACTTCCGTGTCTCTACTTAAAAATTATTTGGATTTAAGTATGCATTTTATTGGATTAAGAAACGAGTTTCTTTTTTGCACAGCTTATAATTAGGCTACCCCATAAACGGATATGTGTTTGTAGGTTGCCTATTAATGAGTCTATCTCTGAAACGTTTTAAGTAAGAGTAGTAATGGGCATTACCAATATTATCGAAAATCGGTAGAAATAGCCTTAAGCCAAATTTAATAATACTACCGTTGAAAATATTTAGTTTAATATATTTTTTTTTCATCAAAATCGAAAAAAGACCTAACCTGCGGTAACCAAATATGCAGTCCGATTAAAACACAGTTATATATATAATTACTGATTTTTTTATAATTTTTTTTAAAACAACACAAAAAAAATTCTAACTTAGGCTATCTAAAACCTTAGTCTGATAATAACAACACCATTAGATAAAAATAATATAGTATTTAAACAAAAAAAAGGTGCAACGACACCGAAAAATAACCACAATGCCACAATCGATGGTGTCCGAAAATAAATAAACCCTCTTTCCGATATTTTAAAAGAAACCCGAGGAGTAACCTCGTAAGTTTCTGCTAGATTGCTCATATGTAAAACAAAATATGGCGGTTGCTTTATTAAAGTGCGGGACCCGAAAGAAAACCGGGCGGAGTCAATTGGTTTAGGAAGGTCGGACAAGAAATCTCTTTAAACCAGTGGTGTCCCGTCGTTCTTTAAATAATATGGCACTCCTTTTTGAGTATACGCACTTCAGATAATTTAAAAATGCAACTATGCTTAATGAACCTTTATCTATATTTGTCTGTTTTCTTTCGTGTACCGCACTTCTATATCTCTATTGTGTTGCAAAAACGGTGAACTTTCGAATTTTAAAATGATTTAATTTTGATTTTTCTTGATCGATTTACCTATAAATATATTTTTTCTTGAGTTCTGTCATTAACGGTTCCCGGGCTACTGCCTACGTCCACTATTATTGGACCACCCAGTATAATGATACGCGATTTAGAAGTTCAGATTTTACAAGACCAGCCAGCATCAGATCCAGTGATTGAAATTTATCAAAATTTTAATTTAGTTCTATACAGAGCGTTTCCTAATTGCGTGCTGATGTTAAAGGGGGTGTTTTTATGTCCTAAAAGTCTTAACTTTTGAGATACAGGATGGTAAAGTTTAAAAAAAAACATACACACGTCTTCTATGCATTAAGGAGCATACGGATTTACCCAGGTTAATTACGTATGCACGCCACTGGTAGAAATTTCAAAAATTGATTGTTAATAAAAAATCCACTTTTATGCATAAGAGACGTGTATCAAATTCACACTGTTATTTATCTATAATAGCATCAGAATTAGGATTTAAGAAAAATGTTTTTTTAAAACCCTGTATCTCCAAAGTTAAGACTTTTAGGTTCATATTAAACTTTTTTCTTAAAAAGGTCCAAGAATCACCCCCCCCCCCCCTTTAACATTAGCACGCAATTAGGAAACGCCCTGTATAGTACTTCACAATGACGCCCCCCTGTACAAAGTAATATGACAGACGAAGACAAACGGTCACTTTTGGCATACCCGAATAGCCCAAAGTCGAAATGCACAAGTTAAAATTTTGATAAATCTTGTTCACTGGAATCAGCGCTATAACTACGTTAATGTGTTAATTTTAAAAAAATATGAGTTCTGTAGTTTTTCCAATATTAATTGCAATATTAGATACTTTTTGACACCCGGTATTGAGCAGAAAATTAATTATTTTGAAGCAGTTTATTGACAGCTACTTTATGAACAATTTTACAAAATATATGAAAAAAAACTAAGCCATTTTTGAGGTGGACGGCTGTGATTCTAATGATTCAATTCCTTCTAAATCGTTGTCTTCCTCTGAGAATGATGAGGTTTCGTCGTCACTACTTGAAGATCCCAGTTTGAATTTTGCCATCTACTTCCCAGTATTTATCTTCAATAGAACGAACATGTTTAACATACGATTTCCAATTTTCAGCCGATATTGAGTCAATAGCTTCTAATGTTATTTTATTTAAATCTTTAATTGAAAGTTCACCGGTATTGCGCTCTCGAATATATTTTTTTACTCCTGTCCATGCGAGTTCAATAGGGTTGAGGTCGCACATGTATGGAGGCAGCCTTAAAGGTGTATGATCGACGTTACGTAAAAGACCGTCAATTTTATACTTTTTTTCTCTAGGCTTGTTGGCTGATATTACTTCATATCATTGATATTTTCTTCATGTTGGATCACATACAAGATTGTTCGATTTAAGCCACGATATCATATGAGCTTTTGTCGAGTATTTAGTTGGCACTTTATCTTCTACGTGAGAATCGCATTATCCATTACCACGACTGATTTGGGAGGAATGTTAGGTAGAAGCTGCTAGAGCAACCACTTTTCGAAATTATCTCTATTCATCTGTCCATGATAGTCTCCAGTTGTTAGTCCCGAGCGACAAACTAAAGCAGCACCTGGAACAAATCCGGCTTCTGAACCAGCATGAACTATAATAAAGCAACTACTAGAGCAGATTCCCTGAACAACACCTGTAACACTTTCACTTTGTCAGCATTTGTTCACTGTCATATCCTTATCTACCCAGGTTTCGTCTAGATACACAATATTACGTCCTTCTTGCCTATATTGCCTTAGAGTTAATAGATATTTCACCCGCCAGTGAAACATATTTGGTCTCTCAATGAGCAATTTTCGTTTATTTTGGCACTTGCGCTAAACAAAACCATTTGATCGCTAAAGCCGATTTAAGGTTTTATACCCGTACGGAAAACCTATTTTGTTCTTTACAGCACGAAGTAGGGGTTTGCAGGTTGGAACCTTCCTCAAGTTTATATAAAAATCTTCTATTGTTCGTCGAATTACTTGAAAATCACCATCGTCAATTTTATCTTTGTATGATAATCGGGGTCTTTTTTTACCAGGAGATTCTAAAGGTGAAGTAGAACATGAGCGATCAATCATCTTTGAATTTTTCTTACACTACTTTCCGAAACACCAGTGTAAAATGCAGCGCGTTCTGTTCGATTTTGAATTGGAATAGTCAAACTATTATTTTCAGCTTCTCTAGTACAAGCCTCTATAACGCTCACAATAACTTCACATGCACCGCTTCGAATTCTTTTTCCTCTTTTGCTCGCCATCGTTACTTCGAAATAATAATTCAAATTCAACGCAACGCATTTATAAAATTTATTTGCGTACACAAATTTTACTTTATCGCTTGCTTAAGACTATGAACCTTTATTTTAAGGACCGCCCGGTTTTCTTTCGTGTCCCTCACTTTATACTATAAGATCTAGTATTTTATTTCTTTCTTAAATTCATACAAAATAGTATTGAACCAAAATGTTTATAAAAAATTAAACCGACTTGCATGCAGATGACGTAAAGATCTGAAAAAACCTCGAGGGTAATTTTTTTACGATAACAATACTTCCCCTTTACGATGGAAGTAATAACGGAAAAGTAAAATGAGCCATGTTCCAAAAATAATTATCTATACCCCGTATAAACCTACTTAAAATCCTTTTAGGTGGTTGCTGTCCAAAAATAAAACACAAGAAGCCGTAAATATTCTAAACAAAATTGCAAAGACGAACGGTAGGTCGCTATCGGCGGACGAGATAGAAAACCTGCAAAAATCGTTTAAGCTTATTACCGGTATAAGTTTAGAAGAGGCGGATGTTTTAGAAAATGATCTCGAAAAACCGAGTAACGGGGGAAATGGCTCGTTTTTCGATGTAGTTAAAAATCCAGTTCTCCTCGTTAGAACTATTCATTGCTCGATGACGTGGGTAAGTAAACTAAAGTAAAATTAGAGCTCAGAGGAACATTGAACCGGAGTCAAGTCGGTCGGTTTCGACTTATTTAAGAGTGATGTTTGAACGTAATTTGATTTCTGTCTATGTCGTATATTTCTAAACACAAGTTTATTGATCTGGTAGTATAAAAACGATAGGGAAAAACAAAAAAATTTATATCTGAAGCTATTTCTAAAAACAATATAAATTATAAATTTGCAGAAAATATATTTAATATATATATATATATATATATATATATATATATATATTTTTATAAGTATATATATATATATATATATATATATATATATATATATATATAATATATATATATATATACTTATAAAAAATCTTTCTTGGGAATAGTGTTCACAATATAATTCATCATTGATCGAAGAAATTGTCCATATTTCTCAAAGAGACCTAGTTTTAATAACAAACATAGAAAAAGACCCCAAGTCTCGGTCTCATTAAATTATAATTTTACAATTTACAACAAACGTGACACGTGTTTCGCCCTTTCGAGCATCATCAGACCTACAAACAACAGAGAGAACCTTAGTAAATAATCACCCTCACAAATCCTAAAACAATAACTTACAAATAGAATAAACCACACTAAAGCACAACAAAGCAAACAACTATTTATACATATTTGATTAACATTAAAAGTAATGGACAGTTATATAGGCAAAGGTCTGGGCTGGCTATGGGTTCTTGTTTGTCGCCATTTCTGAGTGAGGTTTTCATAAACAATTTGGAAAACAGGATAATGAATAGTTATTTTGCCTCCTTCCTAACAGTATATAAAAGATACGTGGATGATATTTGCATTGTGTGGAATGGCAACACACAACAGTTGGAAGAGTTTTTACAATTCCTTAACTCGTTGCATCCTAAAATTGAGTTTATATTGGAAATGGAAGATGAAGGAAAACTACCGTTTCTTGACTTTTTACTATCGAGGAAACACAGTAGGATAGGGTTCGATCCCGCCTAGAGACATGAATGTTTTTTAATGCTTTTTTAATATTTTATTTTGCTTATTAACGTGAGTTTTAATGTCAATCAAATATGTATAAGTAGTTGTTTGTTTTGTTGTGCTTTAGTGTGTTTTATTCGATTTGTAAGTTATTGTTTTACGATTTGTGAGTGTGATTATTTACTAAGGTTTTCTCTGTTGTTTGTAGGTCTGATGATGCTCGAAAGGGCGAAACACGTTTCACGTTTGTTTTAAATTCTAAAATTATAATTTAATGAGACCGAGACTTGGAGTCTTTTTCTATGTTTGTTATCACATCATTAATGTTGGATGATTTTATTTTTTAAAAACCTTTCGACCATTTTATGGCCCTCATCAGTTATCTAAAACAAAATAAAGTGACTGGCTTGGGAGTTTAGTGTTACCCATTATAATTTTTAATTCTAAAATTCTGTGAGGATACGTATATACAAACTTTAAAGGTTTGAAATAGTAATCTTTTTCGGCTGACCTTAGTCTATTTAAGACAAATCACAAACATTGTAATATTGTTGTTTAAAAATGTTTAAAAAACAAGTCACACATACTTCTACACAGTTACTGTGGTATATTTATTTATCATAAATGCATGCCTATAGAGTTACGAGTGTTTTTATTATTTCCTTTTGTTTTGAGATAAACAAAAGATTGATTGCGAGAACTATTATTGATATATATATATATATATATATATATATATATATATATATATATATATATATGACATCTTAAAATTTATATTTATTAAGTTATTCAGTTGGTCGAAATTGCTTAATATAGAATTTTTATAATAGTAGTATTAATTGTTAAGATGTTAGAATATATTTTGCTTAGATTTTTTATATCTGTTTTATCGTTAATAGGGTTTTCGGATTTTGTAATATAGATCATCTCCAGGAATTCCAGTTTTCTTTGATTATGTTCTGTCTGCAATATTTTGGTTTCCGAAAAATTAAAATTATTATTAGTTTGATGTTTACTTAAGGCTGTTGTGTTTTTTTTTTGTCAAATTTGTGCCCATTTAACCGGTTTTGCAGATATTGTGATGACCAATGTAGACACTTGGACAATCGCTACATGGTATTTTGTGTATAACTTTGGTTTTTTGCTTTTATTCGATTTACTTTTTAATGAGCTAATTTTTTTTTAAAAAGATCGTAATCCTTATGACAAACAGTTATGTCTTGTTTCTGAAAAATAGATTGAAATTTTTCAGAAAGCCCCTGTATATATGGAAGCGATAAAAAATTATTTTCGTTTGTACTTTTTTGTTGTGTGTCCGGATTGTTTATTTTCTTTATGCGTGAGTAAATTAAAAAGAGTGTTAATGAGTCTATGAGGTAACTATTTTGCATAGAAATTTCTTTGGTTTTTATAGCTTTTTCTTGATAAATTGGGTCACTTCATTAAATTCATTTCTTTTCCTTACACGCCTTTCCAATATATCCTAATACTGCAAGTGTGAATGAACGGCACCAAAATACAACATTCTCAGTATTTTGTTAGAAACAGTACCTTTATTATTTCTTATTATATAGCATGCTGTACTTAATTTCTTGCATAGAACGTTAATGTGAAATTCAAATGTTAATTGGGGATCGATATATAATCCTAAAAATTTAAAAGTATCAACTTTTGATTTATTTTCCGTTGATTGTGATTAATGGACTAATACTATGAGTGATATTTTTGGGGCAAAACCACATGTATAATGTTTTACCTGTATTTATATTAAGTCCATTTAATCGGCAATGTATTTGAAATTCTTCAAACCGCAAAACATGGTTGTACGGCTTGATATGGTAGCACTTCTCTATAGTTAGCAGCCCTGGCTTCTCGTTCTGGAACTCGCCAAACGTGAACCCGTCGGTCATCGAATATTAAACCAATTCTGGGTTCATCGGAAAACATTATTTTTTCCATTGATTGATTTTCAAATGGCTATGTACCATACACCAATATAAACTTGTCCGTTTTTGCAATTGTGTAAGTTTGAGAACTCGCAGGGGCCTTCTGTCTCTTAGGCCTATTTCACGTAGCCGTCTTCGAATTGTTTGAGTTGATACCTCGACGTGATGTGCTGTCCGAATTTGTTCCTTTATAACTGTTGATGTTGTTGTTGAATTCCTCCTTGCCAGTATTCTAATAAAACGATCTTGATTTGCTGTGGTCTTGCGATTTCGATGCCCTCCAAGTTTATTTTCAATTGAACTCAATATTTCTGGAATAAAGTCTCAATATTTCTGGAATAAATTCGAGAGACATCACTCTGGTTAATCCCTGTTATTTTGGCCACATTTCTCTCCCCTACCTACATTCCACTCCCCCTCTCCACTAAAGTTATGATACGGTCTCGGTTTAAAGCAGAAATTCTAGTCCTTTTTACCTTTTGTATAGTTAAGTTGACAATGTCAAAAAATTCACCTTACAGTCCATTAGGTTGTTGTTTGTTATACTAGTAGTTGTTTATTGACTTTTAGGTGGGCAAACGCTGACTTCATTTGAAATCCGTGTGGGCAAATTTAAACATAATCACTTCATCTTCCTGGTATTAAAACTGCAAATGTTTATACAGTAGTTCTGAACTTGCCTTTATGTGGTTTATGAGACTTGGGCTTTATTATACAAATTAACATTAAATTAATTTTATAAAAGTCATTTTATAAAATTGCGAAGAACGCAATTTTCTTTATCTAGTCTTTGAAAGCATTTGTGATGTTTTATAACTGTCTACCATGCTAGTTGGACGCAATGCCGAACAAAAAAAATTATTTAATAAAGGTTTTTCGGATGGCTGATAAAACTGTATAAAAGTACAACTTGTTTTTGGTTTCTTGTCACTTAAAATGCTTGCTCCTACGTGGCCCGAACCTTAAGCAGGATGCGTGAGCTTCTTAAAAAATTCGTGATAACATATATTTTTTAATATTATGAATCATTTTAGACATTACAAAAGCTATGTACATATTTATAAGTTATGTAAATATTTATAATCTACGTCATAGCATAGAGGTAAAAGTAAGGTAACAATGCATGCCACACGCAATATTTTTATGAAGATAATTGGCGTTTCATACTTTGACATGTTGTGGAATATATTCCAATATCACGTAAAGTAACAGTATATACTTATTGAACTTTTCACAGCTCTAAACATTCTTTTCTAATTGAAAAATAATGGGTTATAAATAAAAATAAACAATCAATAGAAGAACTTAACTTAAAGTAGTCCACTAAATGTTGCTTCTTTGGGTTTCCTGAAATTTTGTATTTCTTTGAATGTAATAGTTTTAAGGGGGAAGCAAATGGCAAAACAAGGTAAAAAGTTAGGAATGTATTGTTTACGTTTGTTTTAAATTTAAATTGACAAACCTAAAATCGAGTTTATGTTTGAGTTCGACAATGTAAGTTCTTTTGATTTTTTGCTTTAAAAGTTTAAAGGAGCAGAAATTAAAAATCAGTTTTACTGATGTCGAAAAATATATTCAACATCAAATTTTGATTTTTCAAGGCTTCGTGAACAACTTTATTTTCATATGTCATTCGCTCAACTCCAGTTACCCCATATAATTTTTTCTTTTGCCAGAAATCATTTCTTCAAATTGATTATAGAAGTAAGCAGAATTGTATTATTATTAGTTGGCATTGCTCTTCATGCCTATCAATTTTCTCAAGAAAAAACGCCATTCTTAGTTTAAGTCTTTTGTACACTTTGTAAAATTTACCTTATAACCAACACTTATGTCATTACAAAGTAAAGCAAACAATCTTGTTTTGAAGGTATCATCCTTTTTTATATAATGATTAATAACATCAATAATTACTGACAAAACAATTTTTAACGCAGGCTTCAGCAATCTTGGTTTCCCTGTGAATCAAATAGTGTGTTTAGTCTATTCCTGAAGATTCCTGTATACATATATATAGGGATAGGAGAAATTACTAGATCGGTCGATTATTTCAAAAGATTCAGGAGTTATCAAAAAATGTTTTATATAAAACCTGTAAAGCTTTTTAAAATCTACATATCTGTAATAAATTGGAGTATACAGGTTCGCCCATAAAGTTTAAATGCAACACTCCGTATATTATTTCTTATTTTGATCATCCAGTCAATTCAGAACATTTTTTATTAACCATACGTTATGCCTAAATTCATTAGTTTCCGAGATATCATGACATTTTGATCAGTTACAAAAAACAAACAAAATTTCAATAAACAACTTAATGAGTTAATATGAAAAAAATTGGTATAAAAAGTTATGGAATTTTTTTTCAAATAAATGTTGAAAATGACCCGCATTTACTAACTGACTGTATTTAAAACCGTTTCCCTTGTGTTCTCTCACTCTCATTTAAAATTTTAATTCTTAATTCTTCTAAATTATTTGATTTATTCCGATAAACATTGTTTTTCAGATGACCCTAATTAAAGAAATCTAAGGGCGAAAAATCGGGGGACCGTGAAGGCCATTCAATAGGACCTTCTCTTTCTATTCATCTATTTGGAAACATGACATCGAAAAATTCTCTAACTTCACGAGTAAAATGCGGAGGAGCTCCATCTTCCTGATACCAGGTTTAGTTAATATCGGGAGTCAAGTTATTTATAGTTGGAACTATTTCTTCCCGAAGAAGTAACTGTGTATGCAGTTCTTCATACCAGTTTGGGTTATTTCGCCCCCAGTAAATGTAATTTTATTTATTGACTATTCCGTGTTGTGTGAAGGTCGCTTTATCCGAAAAACAATATTGTTTGGAAAATGCGGATTCTCTTCAATATTTATGGTAATTATTTCGCAAAACTCTGGTCTTTAATCATAGTCAACGTCACAAAGTTCTTGTACAACATGAACTTTGTATGGATGCGTTTTCTCGGGATGAAAAATGGATATTATGGATTTTTGATCAACTTCAAAAAGCTGATTGGTAGATTATCTGGGATTTTCTTGTATCGAAAGCAGAATGTTTAATTTTTTATCATCTGTGTTAGCACTTCTAGGTCTTCCAGATCTTGGTCGGTTTTTACACTTCCAGTCATTCTGTAACGCTCTAGACTTCGAAAAACTGCATTTTTTTAATATGCCATCCGGATATCATCTCTGTTTATCGCCATACCCCCATAAAATTAAGATATCAATTCTCTCTCTGTTTCAGTATATAAAAACGCCATGCTATTTTTCTCTTTATTTAATTCTGGCAGAATTTTACGTTCAGAAGCCAAATTATTGTTTTCAAAGGCCATCTAATTTGTTGTACAGGTAAATACTACTATGTTTGAATATCGCATTGTTATCCATTATTATTTGAAACGCCGAAATTTGGGAAGCTAATGAAACTAGGCATAACGTGTTGTTAATCAAAAATGTTTTAAATTGACAGGACGATCAAAATAAGTAATAACATACGGGTTGTTCCATTTAAATAATATAACTTTAATTCTCCACCACTTTGTGGGTGAAGCTGTATATTCCAATTTATTACAAATATGTAAAAGATTTAAAACTTTTATAACACATTTTTTGATAACTCCTATATTTTTTGAAATAATCAATCTTTCTGGTAATTTCTCCTAACCCTGTATATATACATACAGTCATATACAGGTACGTAGCCAGGGGGGCTGACCCCCTAAACTCTAAAAATATTTTGATATAAATATGCTTCTTCCTAATTTTCCTGAGATTCGACTGTTCGCCCCCCCGAAATGAATTTCTGGTTTGGACTTTGGAAGATTATACCTCATTTTCCCCAAGATGGCAAGCTAAATATTCTTATTCAGTTGCGAAAAAGCCAAAAAGAAACTTCTATCAATAATTTGAACACATTTAAAAAATCAAGCTGCGTTATTATTGTGGCATTGTATATATCTTACTATAGAGTGGTAATATTTAAGAAAAAAAATGTCAGACTGTCCAGATTTATGTTAGTTAAAGGACAAACGTTTGGAGAATTGTCTGTCTATATAATTAATTACTACACTCAATCCCCATTACTCTTAAAATAATACAACAGCTTGATTGGACGAAAGGTTGTTTCTTATTCTTTGTTTTTTCCCCAAAGCACGAGTAGTTTGTAACAATTGCTAGCTGCGATAAGATGTATGTAGGTTGTGTCCTTATCTTACAAAATATGCTTTGGGAAAAAAAACAAATGAAAACAAATCTAGCTCTGGTGAAGACACGCAGAGTATCGAAACGTCGGCAATTGATTTAAAATATTCAACAAACTTTCGGCCAAATAAACTGTTGTATTATTTTAAGAGTTAGATACGTAGTGGACGTGAAACGAACAGAACTGTTTCAAATAATCTTCAAAACTGCTATTCTAGTGAATAAACAAATCATCACTTACTTATTTCAGGTATGCTGCACCTTCGTTTTCTACGGTTTAACCATTCACTCGGTGGATATATCAAAAAACATCCACCTAAGTTTTATATTCGCCGCACTAGCTGAGACACCTGGTTATGTAATATATTATGTAGCCGACGGAAAATCGGGGCGACGAAAACTGATGTCTTCCACCCTGGTTTTAGGGGGTGTATTTTGCCTCGCTGTGGGATTCTTGCCAGAAGGTAATATTGTCTACGATCGTATAAAATTTCTTTTTTATGACTTTGTTATTGCGCTCTATAAAAGCAGAATTTTGATGTCGGTTTTTATGATTGAAATTTAAGTGTTACGAGGTATTGAGGTAGATATATTAAGACAATACGTATAAAATATGTATGCGGTATTTTAGAGTATCAAGATAGGTAATATTTCATTTTTCTCATTTTAGTTTCTCTTAAGGTTTTTATTTGTTTTTCATATCATCTGTTACAAATATTACATAATATACCGGGTGACCACGGACTAATGTACGCATTTCTTTTTCCTTTGTTTTTTAAAATATTTAGTTTGAAATTTTGTCACCATATTTGTCAACTTTTAACTCATATTTGATAATTTTGTTCACTTTTGGTTTTACAGGAATTGGAGCCATCTATGATTTTTTTTTCAGAACCCCCAAACTTGTATATACAGGGTCTTCCATTGAGGAGGAAAAACGCATTTTTTACTTCCCCCGTATTTCTCAAGAAATTCAAAATAGTTAATCGAAAAAAACTATTGAATGAGAAACAAAGAACTTACGCCAAGGATATTGCGTTTTTAAACCCAACACCCTATATATTATTATATTTCTGGATTCTATGGACAATTCTAAGTGTTTTTTAATGAGGGTACTATATGTCTATCTTCAACTGTTTTTGATTTATTGATGTTTGAAAATTGACATTTTTGCTTCTTTAAGCCGTCATAATCACTGTAATTTTCACGTATTTGTAGATATTATATTAATTTGCCGTAATGAGATATTCGTTAAATGAAAAACTACAAATTGTAACGCTGTATTATAAGTGTCAAGAAAACGCCAATGAAGCAAGAAGAACATATATTGCCAATTTTCATAGAAATATATCCGTAAAAACAATTATAAGGATTAAAAACCTATTTGAAGAAACTAAATCATTACATAACAAAAAAAGAAACTCAGGACGAAAAGTATATCGAGACAGAACTATTTTAAATTATTTTATAAGAAATCCCACCATGTCAATTTCGGATGCAGTTCGGTACCTTCGGTATGGCTACGTCGAAGGGTTAGCCAGGGAACCGTTCACAGAACTTTACAAATTTATAACCTCTGGCTGGCTGTCTGTCTTTTTGGCGGCATAACTAAAAAACTACTTACCCGATTTATTTCAAATTTGTATAAAAAATGCAGGGTGATATGGCTATAAGGTACTAACATTTTGGCAAAAATCCAATATGTCGGTAAAATTTTGGTACGAATCCAAGATGGCGAAACAAAATGGCTGCTTAATAAAATATTTAAAAACTCTGCCTGAAAAAACTGCTTATTAGATTGATATAAAATGGTGTGCGAGAATTAAGTGTTATATAAAAATGAACTGATAAAATTGCGGAAAAAATCACTCCTAGAATTTTATGGATCTTCATGTTTTAGGGTCCAAAAAACATGTTTTCTCAATTCGCTCTGTCTGTTTGTCAGTTTGCGGCATATCTAAAAAACTACTTACACGATGGACTTTTTGGTCGAAAATTAGTGGACATGTGACGATGACCTGGTAATATTTTGATAAAAATCCAATATGGCAGAACAAAGTGGCGGATAGTGAAATGCTAAAAAAATTATTAATAAAAAATGAATTATCCAATTTACCTGAAATGCTGCACAAAAAATCCAGAATTACATTACAATGAACTGATAAATTTTGGTACGAATGGCGAACAAAATGGCGGCGTAATAAAATATTTAAAACATCAGCCTGTTAAAAATTACTAATTACACTGATTTCAAATTTTGTGCAATATTTAGTGTGATATAGAAATAAATTGGTAAAAATTGTGGTCCGAATTCAAGACAACATCAACAAAATGGGGGGAAATGAAGTAAAAAGATCTCGTATTTAATTGACTTTAATTTTGGCACAAAAAATAGATAAGATCACAGGAAATCTAACGCTATTAGATTTTCTGTGATATGATATAGGGGTAAACGGGTAAAATCAGATGCTAAAATATAATGGGTACGAATCCAATATGCTGGAACAAAATTGCGCCCAATAATGTTTGAAAAGACACTCTTTTGATAATCGCAGATAAACGTTTCATCATCCAAATATGAGTTTTACAAGCTAATACGTCTCCCGCTTCGTTTCAGTGGACACCATTCTTGCAGTCCGGTCTATATCAAAGATCCCGGAACCGTTTCTATTTTATTAAGTACAAAAGTAATTTGGGCAAAGCAACACTGGCGTATTCAATAAAGGGGTTTAAATTTAGACCAAGTCTAACTTAAAATGACACAAGCAACAACTGACCTAATAATTTTTCTAAATATCTTAATTACAAAATGACAGTGACATAAGCAAAACATATCTGGTGAACTAACAGTCTTTATAGCCATGACAACTAAATCTGGTCTAAATCTTAAACCTGTTTAGTGAATACGGTCTCATCTAGGATCGTTTTTGCTTACTCGTTTTTACTATTTCTGTATGGAAAGTGTTTAGAAATATTCTACGATAAGAGGAAATTGAGTAAGATATTCTCAATTGTTATCTAGTATGATTCTGATTTTGGTATTTGTTATATTAGTAGATATTTGATTATTTGGGCAACAAATTGTTACGATATATTTCCTATTAGTATTCATTTGTCAATTTAACTCCATGTTAGTTTTAATGGATTGACGTGTGTGTGGACGATTGATTGAATAGTATTAAGGAATTTATTTCATTACTGTTGAATTGTTTTTATTTTTCTAATTTTGTTATACCAATCATTGTTTCTACAGTTAAGCTTTATTGGTCTAAGAATTTAAACAAAAGTTAAATTAACTTAGCTCATTAAAATTTACTTGTTTACTAAAAAGAATAAAACATATTTACAGAGCTAGCTTCCTAGTTTACCAACCTTTGTGTTGCATGTGCGATAATAATAATATTATCAAAGCACAACTATCGTAATAATTTTCCTAAATATCATAATTGCAAAACAACAGTGAAATAAGCAAAACATATCTAGTGAACAAACAGTTTTTATTGCCATGATAATTTAATCTGGTGTCAAACCTTTTTAGTGAATATGGGGGCAAGTGTTTCGGTCCCATCTAGGATCATTTTTACTTACTCTTTTCTACTATTTCGGTCCCGAAAGTGTTCAGAAATATCCTAAAATCTAACGCATTAGCGGTTTATTTTTCCATTGCTTCATAAAAGTAATTTTTTACGAGAAAAATTACTCTAATAAGTCACAATCCCTTGTCCGTCAATAAGCTTAGTGAAAACCTCTAACTGATTTAAAAAATGTGAAATCTGAAATCATATTGAAGAAATAAAATTTCTTTGTGCATTCTGCTTGATAATAATTCAAGAGTTCAATTAATTATACAAAGGCATAATTTAATCCTACCAATTACGCCCCTTACATTCTGCAGCAATACAATGTCGTCGAGACTATCAATGAAGTGAAAAAATATGTTTCAATTATAAAAAGAAATTGAGTACGATATTCTCATTTGTTATATAGTGGGTGTCTGATTTGATATTTGTTATATTACTAGATACTTGTTTCTTTGGGCAACAAATTGTTGCGTGTTGCGATATATTTTTCATTTACTTGTCTGCTAAAAAGAATAAAACATATGTACAGAGTTAGCATCCTACAGAAATACCATCTTATATAAGAAAAGCTTAATTGTCACCATACTTAGGAAGACCGCCCATTTGATGACTGCTACAGTGGCGTTTATAGACATTGCTTCTGGGGGAGTTGAGATGATAAAACTTTTCAACAACCAAAAAAAAACCTTCTTGCTCGGTGCTACAAAATTAAAAGAACTGCACAAATTGACACCCTTTTTTTATTAACTTGCTTTATGTTTAATCTATGAATTTATAAATTAAATAAATTTAATATATTTTTTTAAATAATCCATTAAAAATTTATTTTGATAAATACATTTCTCATAATAGCAGTTATTTAAGTAAAATTGATTTTTTGATTGAACTGATTAGGTACTTACTATTTTAGGGTGGATTAAATTAATAGCTTTTTTCTGTGGAAAATGTTGTTTAACAATTGCTTACACTACTTTGTACGTATATACTACAGAGTTATTTCCAACTTTCGCAAGGCATGCGATGTTTTCCATTTGTTCGATGTTTGGCCGGATTGGGTCCATGGTAGCACCGCAGATACCATTGCTGGTAAGACTTTATTTTTTCCTTCTGTTAATCCACTGCTAGCCTTGAACATGTCAAATTCAAAATACACATTAACACTCTAAAAGAGATAGAGGAATTCATTTTTTGGCCTTGGGGGATGTGTGTTTCAAATTTAATAACTCATGGTTTTTATAATTTTTGTTATGTGTTTCATTTTGCCGAGGTAATTTTATTATAAGATCAATTATTTCGATATTCAACAATTTATACTTTAGAAACAAATCTTCATAAAACTTTTGTTCAATATCTTATCTGAGTTTTTCTTATTAGCAATAAAATTGCTTTAGCTGTTTAATTTTTATAAATTTTATATACAATCTTTTTTTACAGTGCTAAAATAAATAATAGTAGATTGCGTTAGTATTAATATGTTATATTGTTTATAGCTTATTGCCGAAAATTAGTTTTATATTATTTTTTTTGTATTTTAGGCCAGAATATCAAAGAAGCTGCCTTTGTTTTTATTTAGTGGCATATCACTATCATTTGGGTTTATGGCACTTTTCTTCCCAGAAACATCTCATGTTTCCCTACCTCATACCATTGAAGATGCACTCAATATTGGGAAACGAAAAACAACTAAAAATAAAATAGAAAATCCTTCTTTTACATAAACGTATCATTAATGTGTGCATATACATATTTGAATAAAGTGATTTTTTTTACTCTCCCAAGATTATTCAATTTGTAATCTTAAGATTTTTAATTATATCTTAATAAAGTCTAAAAACGGTATAGTTAATAGTTTTTTTACTGAATCTCGAGTATTTAAAATTCCCGATACATTTTTAAAGAAGACTGGATAACTTTTTTCTTTAAGTTTTAAGTATCTTATCGTGTTAAAAGAGTTTTTACAAAAAGAAGATGGATAAGTCGGAAAGCGATTTCTTTTTGTTTGGAATACTTCGGAATTGAAAAACAAAAAACCGAGAGCTAGAAGAAAATTCGTAAAAATACTTTGTAGGAATTTTATCATAAGTTTTGTAGAGTTTCTGGCATAAATCAGTTTTTTTTTAAATATATCTGCTTCAAAAAGTTACAAGTCGTTAAATTTCGTAAACGTATTAAAACGATAGAGGAACAACTCTAAAATTGGTTTTCCTCAAGGTCATAGTAATGAAAAAAAACCCAATAAGTAAAGTAGTGTATTGTGTTTGTTAGCGTTCGATACCTCAAAACAATTAGATTATAGTTAGGGCTGTATTACATAATAAATAAATTGAGTTTAGTATGGTTTTGCTTGCTTTGTTTATTGAAAAACTATGACCGTTTCAATATTTTGTAGAAATAAAATTTAGGGTTTAAATTTTTAAAAATGTCTACTTTTTAACGATTAATAACAAATTTAAAATACGTCATGGTTTTAAGTAAACATATAATCGAAGTTTTTTCATTAAAAGTTAAATAAAGTTATAAATCGTGGAAAAGGGGTAAGTAATAACTACAGATTAGTATTTCTAGAAGTGTTTGTACTATGATTATACAGGGTTGTATTTTATATTTTGACATACATTTTCGCCCATTATTTTTTGAGATACAAAAAAAGTGTAAATATAAAAGTTGTAGATCCTGATGAGTGATAGCTTTTGGTGATAAGATAAAAAACAAAAGGGTATCGAAAAACTGCGAAAATTACACAACCTATGTTTTTTTTAAATGGGATACCTTGTATATTATTGGGTATTTAAAAAGATTTTGTCTTGTCGATTTTTAAAAAATATATGATCTGTATTCCATTTTAAGGAATTACGGGTTGACTTTAAGTTTACTGAATATTGTATCGTTGCCACGAAACCAACGAGATCATATTTACTATGACACCTGAAGTGCTTTATTTTGACATTATTTTTGTGAAATGAATGTTAGAGTAAGAACATAAAGAAAAGTAAAAAATCTCCATACAAAATTTGAAATCTAAAGTAACTTTAAAATCGTAATACGTTTATAACTGCTGCACGTGTCCACCTTGTTGTTGAATACATTTATTTACGTTACCTAAAATTGCTACTTATTGAATTAAAAATAGAAATCTTCTTTATGGATTTTATTCTTTCGTATCCCCACAAAATGTATCCAGAGGTGCTAAATCGGGGCTGCTGGCAGGTCACCTAACAGTTCCATATCTTTGGATCCAAAAGTTATATATTTTATTCAAAAAATTAGTTACTTCTTGAATGTTATGTGCTGCCAAACAAGAATATTATATTCAAGTTTTGTAAAAAATGCAGATATAGATTTCTTGCAGTATTTCTTGACTAAAATATATTCTCTTTAACTTTTGATCCTCTGTCAAATACTGGACGGGTAAATATCTATAAGGATGATATTTATAAAATTTTAAAAGAATTATAATTTTGTAGGTGGATTTATTTATTCTTCTTGCAACATTTTTTGTGGACTTTAAGGGGTTTTCTGCAACGAAAAAAAAACATTTACTCCCTTATTCACTAAAAAGGTTCAAGATTTAGAAGACCAACTCTTGTTGCCTTGGTACTTAAAACTCTTAGTTGGCCAGATATGCTTCGCTTATGTCGCTGTCATTTTGTAATTGTGACATTTAAAAAAATTATTTGTTCAATTTTTAAAAATGTCATCTTAAACCTAAAACTGTCAAGTTAGACCTGGTCTAAATTTTAACGTCTTTAATAACATGCTTTCTAACTCTCCTGGGTCTCCTTTTAACTGACGTCGTCTCCTCAAACAATCTAACAATTGTTTTATTTGTTTTTTTCTTAGGAACTCTTCGGACAGTATGTCAAAAGCGGACCGTTTCCCTGAATATACAGTTTTGTAGCCAATCGCGAATGATCATTGCATCAATTCCATAGTTACTCACTTTCTTTTTATAGACTCAGATTAGTGTGCCAAACGTTCACTGATTATATCGCCTTTGAGTTAGAGCAGTATTTAAATTGTTCGAGTAATATAATTCAATAATTTCTAGTTTTTCATTATTTGAATAACCCATTGTTGAACAGTATTTTAGTTTTTTAAAAATTATGACGTAAAATATCAAAACCAAATATTTCTGGTCCCATAGTAACTGTAACAAGATTATAGACCATAATAAACTTATAATATTTAAATTTATTTATTTATTTGAAATGTAGCGGGCACCCTTGTCCATGATGGTATCAGATGAAAAGATGTATATATATTTTATTTGTTTTGTAGTGTATGAATCAAATTTGAATATTTTTGGTAGGGCTAATTCGGTATTTGGGGGAACTTAGCTCCCCAAGCCCCCCCTAGTTTCGACCATGACACTGTCACATTACTGAAATTAACTAAGATATGAAAAGTAAAATCAAAGGTACTCTGTTATAATTTACAATATTATCAAATGTAATTGTTAGTATAAATTAATTAAATATCTTATCTCATCACTTCTGCGGCCACATATATCTCGAACAACAGCAAACTGCAACAACGATGGTATCATCTTCTTGAATATATTTATTTTAACTAGCAAGGGTTTGATTTAAATAAAAGATTTGGTTTTTAAAAACAAGTTTAAGATATATTAACAAAAATTAAAATGATGTGAATTACTGTACAAAAATATCACTTAAAATCAACAACAAAAGTAATGTTTAAATCTAAATTAAAATCTAGAAAATGACGGAATTTACTTAAAATCAACAAAAGAAAAAGAAAATAAAAATCTTTTAAATAATCTATAAGACTAACTTTTGAAAATATGTAAAAGGAAGCATAGAATCAAAATAAAATAACTTTGATACTCCCTCAGCTTTGACAACCCACGGTATACGTAAAGCCGCATAGACCACCACAAAAAAAGAATTTGAAATCAACTGTAACAACAAAATTTTGACACAGACTAACTCTTGTTTTAGAAATCAGAAAAAACGTCGACACTTAATTTGACAAGAACTGCCTCTAATTGGCTGAAATACAATGCATCGTCATAGACGCACCCTGAACCCTTAATTAATTAATACTTCATAGGTGTAAAAGTACCTTCTATATAAATGTCTAAAACTTAAACTAACTTATCAGCGTTCTGGCTCAAAAAGACCACGGCGAACAAAAAAAAAAGAAAGGCAAAGAAAAACCCTTTCAGCCAATCTGTTCTGAAAGGAAACAATGCTTTCCAACAAAATAACGCCTTTTTTGAAATTATAAGTGCATCGAACAAAATAAAATGTTTCATTTAATATTTACTTTAAATTAAATTAAACCGGGCAAAGAAAGCTTCCTACTTCACAGGGCCATATGGGACCATGAACTATCAAA